>WBNH01003539.1:0-24284 GCA_013401255.1 Urocolius indicus | reverse complement strand
CAGCTCCGTGTGAGTGACCCAGCCGGGCGAGAGACTGTGTGTGGCCATGGCACAGGACATGCTGGAGAGCCTGTGCGCCCAGAGCAGCCCCACACGAGAGGCAGAGAGCGGCTGCGGCCCCACTCCCTGCCCCCCTGGGCCGCTGGTGGCGGGGGACAGAGGGAGCGTGCCAAAGTGTACCTGAGACCTTAGAAGTGTCTGAGCACAGAGCCCAGACATGTTGAGGCAGAATTGAGCCCACAGAGAGGCGAGGGCAGCCAAAGGGGTTCAAGACGCCACGCAGGACAACTCCCGATGGCCTCGACCCTGTGGCAGGTGACTCACCTTTTGCATGCCCAGCTGGCAGGGGCCCACGTAGAGAGGAGGAGGAGTCTCTGTGCTCGTTAGAGAAATATTGTCCTGACTGGGCAAGTCCATTTCCCGGATGACCTGAGGTTTGAGCTTCCCGTAGCGCAGGCTGCAGTGGCGGAGGCTCTTCCTCTGCCATTTCTGGGTCGCGTCGCTGTCTTTGCTCACCCCAAACCAGTCTGCTGTGCCTCTGAAAGATGCCAGAGGACAAGTGTAAAGAAACATTATGTTTGCTTGGACCATGCACATGAAAAGACAAAATAACATAACCCCCTGTAGTGGTCAGTTCCAGCCCACCCCAGTGCAAAGGCAGGCAGGGCTCTTCCCCACCAGCGTCTCACAGCCTGGTTTTGAGCAACCTGACAGAGGGTGGTCAGAAAAAGTTCAACCACCCACAGCATTCTGTCTCTTCAGACAGAAGAAAAATGACAGGAGAGACCCACTGTGTGTGTAAAGTTTGCTCTGAGTTTTCTAAAAAGAAAGAAAAGGAGATAGAAGAGAAATTCATTCAGGTGGGAACTTGGTGAATTCTTTTCTTCTCTTTGAAAAGCATTTCTCGAGCACACTTACCGTCTGCAGGCCAGCTCTAAGTCCCCACTGTGGGACTGTACTGCTTCATGGCTCTTAGAGCCTCTTCCAAGAGCCAGCAGAACCCACTGTTCTCTCCCAGCCTCCCCCCACAGTGCCAGGATATGCCCCACCTCTCCATCACGCTGCAGGATTTCTATCCTCCTCCGAGGGAACACAAATAGCCAATGCTTGCTGTGCTCCTGATCTCTGCCTAAGGCAGACACACACAGCTCTAAGCTGCTGTTGCAGAATTAGGAGCACAAGGTTGCAGCCAAGAGGCAGGTTTGCTGCCAAGTGGCCGCTGTCACAGAAGAGCAGTGGATCAGAAGCAAAATCCCAAGGAAGGTGGAGAGAGCTTGGGATAAGTCAGATTAACAACCTGCTTCAAACACTGTGGGACAGCTGGTACTCTAAAGCTACAAAGATGATGGCAGCCCTGCCAAGCCTTTCCCACTGTGGGTAATCCCTCCTCAGGAGATGACAAGCTGTGTCAGCCTGCAGTTGTCTGGCTCAGGTGTTGAAATCTGGAAGTGTTTCCAAGCCAAACATGAAACTCTGGCCTCAGACCCCCTGCTCAGGGATGGGATTTCCAGCTGCAAGACCTCACAGACCACAAAGGGAGGATTAAAACATCCACTGGAATAGAAGCTGGGTTAAATCTAGAATTAGGTCACACAGGGGAAGCCAGTCAGTGCACTAGACAAGAAAATAGTCCTGTGTTTTGCACCCTAGTGAGTAAAAAAAACATCAACCAACAGGTGAAGGTGTGATGCCACCATGCAGAGAAGTGACTCTGAAACCCACACCCTTTCCAGCTAAAACCTCCAGATCCAAACACCACACGTTGCCCTCAGCCTTCCCCCAGTCTCCCCCTGATCCAGAACAGACCCTTCAGCAGGTGTGAGGTCATGTGGGCCATTGCTAAACCTCACCTGACCTCACTGACCCAAATGTCTCCAAAGGCCTCCAGCAAGTCAGCAGGGGCCAGACCTCAGAGATGTGTCTCCGTGCGCTGCTCTGCTCTCACAGAGCCACAGCTCATCCCTGCAACCTCCACTCAGCCTCACAGACCCAGAGCACTGAGCCTGACAGACCCAAAGCAGGCCTTACAGCACAGAGGTAATGCTTTGGCCATGCAGATGCACAGGCACAACACACCATGAAACACTCTTACACCTCAGAGGGCTTCTCATAGGCTTCTGTGACCTGTATTTCAAAGTGACTTTGGGGGACAAGCCTGTACATGGAGTAACTCCTCAAAGGGAGAGGACTGAGAGCTGTTTGTGCCCATATGAACCTGCTGATGAATGGCTCGTTGCGCCAAGAGCAGCATCTCTGAAACTGTGCCCCTGGAAGGGCTGTTTGCACTAAGGATCACTCCCCAGCTGCCAGAGACCACTACTGGGCCAGGGCAAAGAGCTGTCTGCTCTCTGCTCACTGTCAAGATACCACAGGAGAGCTGACTGCAGAGTGTAGGGAATCTGGAGCACCTTGGGAAGATGCTGAATACCTCTGTCCAGCTGGAGAGACCCATCACAGCCTCCAGACTCCGTGGAGCACTGTAACAAATAACACTGAGGGTCAGCTCTTGCTCTAGTACATTGAACTACCCA
Source organism: Urocolius indicus (assembly GCA_013401255.1). Taxonomy (NCBI): domain Eukaryota; kingdom Metazoa; phylum Chordata; class Aves; order Coliiformes; family Coliidae; genus Urocolius; species Urocolius indicus. The sequence continues at coordinate 21,753 of WBNH01003539.1, read as the reverse complement.
GCCCTGAAAGCCCAAGACCAAAGGTGGCCACAGTGGCAAAGTGGCATCCAGCCAAGGGAAGGAGTGAGGAAGGTAGGACAGGAATGGATCCCTGAGCATTAGGTCCAGTCCCTGCCACACAAAGTCACATTGTCTGTCTGATTTGAAAGATTACTGAGCTCCAGTCTCAGGGCAGTAGTGGATGGGACACTGTGTCCTGGACTCCTGGAGTGGCTCATCTCCTTGGTGCCAAGGAAACGAAAGCATCCACCTCAAAAAGAAGACAATCACTTGGGTTAGAAAAAGCCATGATGTCAACAAGGAAGGAGTGGATGCTCTATTCCATTCACCAGCTTCTCAGCACTGTCTGGACCGACATGACTGGCATCTGTTTGGTGCTGCTTCCTCTTCTTCTCCTTCTGCCCCAAGGAGGCTTTGAGGCCAACATAAGCACAGGCCACACGTTACACTGGTGCTGGCAAAAGCAGGCTGTGCTGTGGCTGTCCTGGGCACATACTCCAGCCACAGTGAGCACCACGAGGTTGACAGCTTGTTAGGAAAGGCAGGAGGGAGCGAGGCTGGTGGGTGGACAGCTTGTTAGTCCATGCTACTTACTGACAGCTGCCTACACATTTAGTAGGAGTGACAACTGGTTTTTGTTAGAAGTGCACATGAACTCTCTCACTCCTGTTTGTTTGGAGGCCTCCTGGTCAGCTCTGGGAATGCAACGTGGTCCCAGCACCAGCCAGGATCTGTGCAGTTGACAGCAGCCCTTGCACACACATGCAGGGGTGGGTTTCACACTCAGTGCTACCAGTACCTGAAAAAGGATCGGGGCAGAGACTGTCGCTTTCTCAGGGAGCTCCTGCCCACCCGGTGCCCGTGAGCAGGCAGGGTCTGACTCCTCTGAAACCGTACCTGTCTGCTGCAAAGAAAAGAGAGCTGAAGGGAAGGAGCCTGCAGGGCTGTGGAGGGAAGCTGCATCCAACACCTCCCCATCTCCTTCCACAGCCCCAACAGCAGCAGTTGTGCCTCGCTGCTCATGACAGCGGCCTCCAGCTGAGAGCATGACCCAAGAGGCTGGTGAATCCTCTTGGTGCATCTGCACCTCTGATGTACGTCTCTCACTGCTCTTCAAGATGTCAGGGATACTGCAATCCCCCTCAACCCCCAGCCAGACCTCTGTGATCTACCACCTTCTGCCCAGACACCCAGCTACAGCTCCCACTAGCTGCCTTTGGACACCAGAGTATGAAACCACTCAGGTGTCAGCAGGTTGAGACATAGTCTGCTTAGACAGAAGCATTTGATGCCACTGCAAGTGCTATGGGCCCATTCTGGGTAAGCCTGGCAGGATCTTGCCTGGTGCACAAGCCTATCTGTGCCACATCTGCCTGGCATAGATATCTCAGACACCTTGGGAGACTGGAAGTAGTATTAGATGCCCATACTCAGGCATGTGAATCACTCCTAGGCCATGTTCTGGACCACACAAGTTTGATCTTAGGCTCACATGTGATCCGTGTCTTCCAAGCCCCATGGAACAGGATGGTGTGGAGTCTTGCTGTCAGCACAGCTTCACAGCCTGTGCATGCTGAGGGCTGTGTTAAGCAGAAAGCCTCACAAAACTAACCTCCAAGACACCTTTATGGATGGATGCATGGTCTGCAATTCTCCATTGCATCTCTAGCTCTGCAGAGGTTTATAGGCCTTTCCTTGGTCCTTTCCAGTTCCCTGTCCTTGTCTCTGATCTGCTTATTTCGTGCTTTTATTTGATGTCACACATCCACCTCCTGCAGTTCTGTCCCTTGGAAAGTCCCTTCCACCACTGCACTTGCTCTCCTACCCACACCCCACAGCAACCTGTAGAAGTTGCCCACAAGCTGTGAGTCCTCCACGAGGAAGAGATTTGGCCACAACAGCCTGCCATGAGACAATTCAGCACTGCAAAACTGCACTGAACCCCCCCTACACACACACACACACTGAGCAAGAGACCCCCACGACTTCCAAAACCGTGTGTGCACCTCCAGGCCAATCCCTGTGGGACCACATGAACTCCCAGGGTACAAAATGCTTACAAAGACCATTAAAGCACAGGCAGGGACAGAGCCACCAACCTGAGCCCTGGCACTTCCACTACAGCCTGGGCAGGCAAGAGGAGGGCACGTCACAGGGTCTGCTGTGCAACAGCCACATGTGTCTGCTCACCACCCCAGTGCCAGGCAGGATACCAGCATCTCCCCCGGTGGGTGGGAGCTTCACCACCACTGTCCACCACTCTTTCCTTGCTCACTGTAGCTCCATATGCCTTGTCTGGTTTAGAATGTAGGAGCACCGGGGGCAAATTTGTTCCCTCAGCACCAAAGTTGTTTGCAGTCACCCAGCCCTTCCATCCCACACAAGCTGCATATGGAGAGGAGCTCTCGGGAGAAGGTTACTCTGTTCCTCCTCCACAGTGTTTCCTGTCAGGGCCTCTGCACTGCCCTCCCAGGTTACTCCTTCATCCTTGACATGTTCTTGCCTACAGCAGGGAGCAGGACAGGAGCAGGGAGGTGAGGGAAGAAACAGTCCAGGTGTGCAAGGACAGCCTGAGGCAGGCCCAGAAGCTGCACACAGCCCTGAAGAGAGCATACAGTCCTCCCAACTCAGCCCTCCCAACCTCACAAGAAGCAGGATCACAGAGAGCTGCTGCAGGAGAGCTTCACCACCAAGGCAGCTGGGGAACATCTGAGGCAAAGGAAAACAGTGTGTGGGAGGTCAGTCTCTCCCAGAGCTGGAAAGTTGCTCCTTCATGAGTGGGCGAAGCCTGGCTGGCTCTAATTGCCCCTGACCTGTGGGGCTCCACGGATGCTCCTGGGATGCAGGCAGTCCTGACACTGCCAGGGATGCAGGCCAGGCATCTCAGGAGAGCAGCTGGGAAAGACACTCCCTTTGGTACAAACTGGGATAAAGGCCTTTGCCACGGGGAGGGAAGGAGCATCCAGCTGTGTGGTCACATCTCTGAAACCCCTGAGCCATGGAGATAAATGATAAGCCTCTGTGCAGGCATGGGGGTTAGAGCAGAGCAGCTTCTCCCTGCTCTCATCACCCCCATAGCCACCTCAAGGACCTGCCAATGAGACAGTGCTTAGGAGTCAAGCTGCTGAGAGCCCTGGACTGCTCAGGATGGGCTTCTGCCTCCACAAAGGAACATCAAATGGATAGTAACTCCACAATGGATTGCAGAAGCCACTAAAGTAGGTTCCAGGAAGGCAGCGTCTCACCTCTTGATGGTCTGGGTGATTGAGGTCTGTCGTTGTAGCATGGGTCTCCTGGGCTCGTGGGGCAGGGAGGGCACACGGGTGTTGTCGGCCGGCATGCTGACGCTGCGCAGGAAGGTCTGACGCCTCGAGGCCTGCAGACAGAGGCAAGCACACTCAGGCTCCTCACGCTGCAGCCCTCACTCAGGCTCCTCACGCTCATGCTGGACCAGGACACTCAGCTTGTGAAATACTTTAAATTAGCAATTCAACAGGCTCCTGACACACTGACTACAAGCTGGGTGTATGCAGTTGGGAAGCAAAAATCAGGCTAATGAGGCCTCTGCTCGTGTTAGCCAGGAGTGGCTCTGCAGAACAGAGCATTTGGCATCAAGGACAGCAGCTGTGTGTGCAGTGGGTCTCAGTCCAGACTGCCTCTAGCCTGGGCCACGGATTGATGGCCATTTATACTACAACATATCCTCCTGCCTGTTTTTTTGAGCCAGAAAGAATCCAGATCACACCCTCCTAGACCTCTCCACAAGGTGAAGAGAAGCACAGTAAGCAAGATTTGCTTCATAAGAGACTCTGGGTCTGCATCAAAAGCTGTGAGTGAGTCTATGCTGAGGCTGCTGCCTGGTGCAGGCTGAGCAAGCTGGGAAAGCCACACGGCCTTTGTTCGTAACCAAGTCTGAAAGCTCCTGGCATTTCTTGGCTAAGAGTCACCTACAAAATATGACAACTCACCAGACTGTTTTCAGCTCATACAACTGCAACCCTAGGGCTGCTCTGGATTAATTTTTCATCAGCTTGGCAGAGACATCATCTCCCATTTGTAAAAGGCAGGCTGAGCAGACTGTCCCTCTGGCAAGTGAAGCTCTGATCGAGTGTTTCTCTCATCAGACACCATCTCTGCCTCAAGACTTTGCCACTCCAGCCCCTCTAGCCCAGAAAGGTAATAATTTTCACTGATTTTAACATTTTTGTTATGTTTCATGTGAAAACAATATGTAAGGTTATAAGCCAAAGGAGCCCATTATGCGCTTTTATCCCGACAGCCTGTGCTGTGCACGCTGGACCTCCAGAGAACATCACCTCCACCAGCTCCCATCCTAAGTACAGAGTCTCTCCAGAAGGTGCTCGAATGGATTTAGAGGTTTCTGATAAAAGAACACCCATCAAAGCCTTAAGTAAGTGATCTGGAAAGTTTCAACCTGCATTGTTAAACCCTGCACTCTACTTCTGTTCCCTGCAGACTGAACCCCAATTGCTTTCCTCCCATTAGAAGACCAGACCAAGATTTCTCTGCCAGCAGCTGTCACACAACTGAAGTGCATTTCAGTCCCTGGATCAATGAGTGGCAAGGGAGCCAGTCCTTGCAATGTATGACCCCTCTTAAGACAAGCTCACCCTCAGCTCCCCTCCAGGAAAGCTGTGTAACCCTCCATTTCTCTGATGGCTTAACAGTTCTTTCACATAAGCACCTGTACATGAGAGTTGTTGCCATCTTGTAGCAAGAATTCCTGTTATTCTTCCTATTCCCTGCACAAATATGGGTGTTTTACTCTCATACTTTGCACAGTTCCTATTACCCTGTCACCCCATCTCTACTTCACCACTCTTCAACGTTACTTATTTCTCATCCCACATCATCTTCTGATGTTCCTCATGCTGGTAACAGCTTTGTGTTGCCACTAACTGTTCCTTCTCTGCCGTTACTGACAAGAGCCTGTCATTATCTTGGCAATACATAAGTTAGATTCTTTCTCTGCTCATTTCATCATGAGCTCCAACACTTCCAGGCCCTCACGTTTGCCTAGGAGCCCTCCACTCTTCCAGCCCCCTTAAAGGAATGTCTGCTTGAATACCTCACTCCCACATCCCCCAGCCAGGACACTCTTCACAATCCCCACATCCAAACAGTCACTGAGCACATTGGCCACCCAACCTCATCTCTCCCACATCTTCTTCAAGGGCGAGTTAATTACTGATCATAAATTCACCCGATGGCTCTGCCCCTTCTCACATGGACCCGTGACCTGCCATCACACACTGCCATACTCTCAGCCAGAACTGAGAACACAAATGGGGCTCTGCACATCCCCTCCACAGTTCTGCAAACCCTCCCCTCCTGCCCTCAGCCTCTGTACCTGCACAGGCTGGGGCTCTTCTGGCACTGACATGGGCGCCGGCACCGGGATGTCCAGTTTTAACCATGGCGGCTTCTTCCGCTGTAAACTGCTGGTGCTGTCGTGTCGCACCTCCGACATCGTCCCGCTTTTGTCCTCAGGCCTAGAGGAGGGGAGAAACCACAGTCAGGAGAGGGCTGGGCTCAACCCTGCCACAGCATAGGGCCGAGCACAACCCCCTCCTCCAGGCTGGGACTGATGGATTCAAGCCCCACGTTGGATGACTTCCAGAAGTGTCTCAAGAGCTTGTGTCCGCGCCGCTCAGCCAGAAGCAGCCAAGCCAGAGGACACGGGGCGTTTCCAGGGCCCTGAGCCACGTGCCACAGACTGCAGTCACAAGTTTGAGAGTCACCTCCCACTGAGACTTTTGTGAGATCCAGACTCCTCAAGAAACAGTCATGAATGAAATCTTAATGAGATGTGGATCCATGCCAGCCAGCTAACTGACTGCAGTACCAGAAGCCACTGACCTCCCTCTAGAAGCAGCCTGTAACTCACCCAGGCACCCTTGCCCACCCAAAGCCAAACACCACACTTTCCTACCTACTACTTAGCAATCAGTAAGTGGCCATTTCTCACTGCTGGATCTAATCCCCTATAACTGCAGTCATTTGCTAGGAACACAGGACAGTGCAGAGAGTCATACAAGTACAGCGGGAACATTAGAGAACTGGCACTAATCCTGAACTAAGTGTGGTTTTCATACATAAATCATAATGATATGGTACTTAAATAAAACCCACTGTGTTACCAGAACATCAAAGTAACCAGAGTGACTCCCTGACATCTTGCCCACTCCACTAAACTGCAACTTTCTCCTCCTGTTTAGGCTGGGACGGGAATCATGAGACCTACTGCACCTGCTTTGCTGTGCATGTTCATAGGAGGGAGATCAGCTCCAGAAGTACCTTCCAATCTAAGTCATTCTACAAGCCTCTATTTCTTTCTCTTCCAGCACTCAAGCAACCACAAGCTAGCAGTGGGAAACACGTGCTGAATGGGACAGCAGATCCAACTACCTCCCAGCTCTGTCCTTGCACTGCCCTAAGCCATAGGTCCCCATAGTGAGTCCCAGCATCTTCCTCCACCACGGTGGACAGATGGAATAAGCATCCAGTGAACTTAGCAGGCACACAAGGTTTCAAAGGGAGCAGGAGAAAAGCTCTCTGGATTAAAGCTCAGTGCTCTTATGATGTTAATGTGGTCAATTTGTCTTAAATGCACAAGGAGTTTAATATGCAAAGCATTCTTCCGTGAGAGTGGCCAAGTCCTAGGACAGGACCAGAGCCAGAGCATCTCCATCCTGAGACACATTTGGTACTCAACTAAACAAGGCCCTGAGCAGCCTGAATTATCAGTGATTGATTAACCTGCAGAAGTCCCTCCCAGCCTCAGCTGGGCATTGATCCTCTGAAACATGTGCTGCCTTTCATGACACTTCCACCATATTCCCACAGCTCACAGCAGCTGCTCTGGAAAGAGTGGTGCAGAAACGCTGAGGCTCACCATTGCAAAAAATACATGGAGGGGGAAGGGGAAAGAGGTCAACAAAAGGGAGTAAGGGATGATCTCCATTGGGTTAGGAGAAGAGAATCTCATCTAAAAGGAGCTGAAGACCAGCTGCCAGCTCAGTCACGCAAGCCGGGCTGGCTGCCAGGAGCGCCGCGCTCAGCTGAGCCGGAACGACCCAAAGGGAGGACTCGGCTGGAGGTGGATGAAGGTTGGGTTTCAGCAAATACCACAGGCCCCCAAAAGTCTGGGAATTCATGATCTAGCCTGTACAGACATGCCCTTCGTACTTGCACCACAGCTCTGCCTGCACAGAGGGACACGATTCCTTCCTCCCCCCGCCCCGAGCCGCAGGGGTGACTAAATGCGTCTGCTCCAACTTCCTACAAGATGAGCTGAGGGGGAGTATGAGGGGAACTCCCGCTGCACTTGCTAGGGGTAAATTCTGCTATGAGGCAGCTTTCGGTCTTGCATGCAAAACAGGCAAACTCGTCTTCATGGTGAGGTCAGAAAGCAAAGCAGAGTTCTCATACAAACTCCTCAGATGCAGTGCAAAGAGCTCCAGTGTCTACCCATGAACGTCAGGGCTTCCTGAGATGCTCTAATCCCAGACCTGCCAGGAAGGTCAGAGCCACCACTCTGGCATGGCAAACACAGCCTGCCTACATCACACACATGCCTCACGACAACTCCCCAAGCTTCCTTTCTGTGCCTTCAAGAGTGAAACCAGAGCCTCTGATTCAGCAACTCTTCTTTTTCCAGCCTCTCTTTAACGAGCAGACATCCCTCAACTTCCTTCCTGTCCACCTACAGAGCTGCCTGTGGCAAGCAGGTGCTTTGGGACACAACAACGCTGCACTCTATGAAACACTTCCCAATGAACTCTGTTTTCAGTCTTGCTTCCTAAATTGCCACAGACAGGGATGTCTATGTGTCCATCATGCTGGATGTGGCTTCATGGTGACCCTCCCAGACCAGTGCACACACACAATATGCAAAGGAGGGGACAGGGCTTCATGGTGACTCTCCCAGACCAGTGCACACACACCACATGCAAAGGAGAGGACATGGCTTCATGGTGACCCTCCAGCCCAGTGCACACACACAATATCCAAAGGAGGGGACAGGGCTTCATGGTGACTCTTCCAGACCAGTGCACACACACCACATGCAAAGGAGAGGACATGGCTTCATGGTGACCCTTCCAGACCAGTGCACACACAAAAACATCCAAAGGAGAGGACATGACTTCATGGTGACCCTCCCAGACCAGTGCACACACACAAAATATGCAAAGGAGGGGACATGACTTCATGGTGACCCTCCCAGACCAGTGCACACACAAAAAAATCCAAAGGGGGGGAAGGGACTTCATGGTGACGCTCCCAGACCAGTGCACACTCACAAAAGATGCAAAGGAGGGGACATGACTGCATGGTGACCCTCCCAGACCAGTGCACACACACAATATGCAAAGGAGGGGACATGGCTTCATGGTGACCCTTCCAGACCAGTGCACACACAAAAACATCCAAAGGAGAGGACATGACTTCATGGTGACCCTCCCAGACCAGTGCACACACACAAAATATGCAAAGGAGGGGACATGACTTCATGGTGACCCTCCCAGACCAGTGCACACACGTCACATGCAAAGGAGAGGACAGGGCCTGCACACACATGGGGGCAAAGCCTGGAGCTTTATGATTATCCCAAGTTGACTCAACTTTGTACTTTAGGCAAGATGCTCTCCAGAGGAAATTTAGGTAGCTGACACAGCAAGGGACTGCTTTCTCCCTGCTTCAGCAGTTCAAGAGTTCTTTAAATAGCAAAGCATCCAAATGGATTCATAATAACTGTGTGAGTGCACTCGGTATTTAAAAGCCAGGTGAGTTGCAGTCTCACTGCAGACTGCTGAACTCAGAAGCAGCAAATTCTTCTACCAGTTTGACCTTTTTTTACTTACTAAAATGTTCATTTCTCAATAAAAGAGCACAGGGAAGGCAGAGCTGTTCAGTATTCTCAACTACACAGCTGCCTTTGGAGCAGCAAAGAACAAACCCCACAAACACAACCAAGAGGAAACTTGCAGCTCTGACACTCGCAGGGCCTGATGCTCTGCACACTGGGAATGCACAGGTCAGGCTGCTGCCTCTCAACCAGGGCACCAAACAGACAGTGGCATGGACACAAGAGGCAGGTCTCCAGGAGGTTAATGGTGAGACTGGATGTGGGTCCACCTATATAGACTGTACATAGATGTATAGCTGTGTACACAGATGTGCTGTTGGATGGCTGAACACCATCTTTGCAAGGTAGGTAACACCCTAATTACTCCTGGTCCTCTCTCCAAGTGCTGCAGTCATCAATTCCTGCCTCAACACTGCCCTAAAAAGGACATGCTGAGTTTCACACCAACCCCTTGATTATTTTTAGGGGTTAATGTTTCAGGATATAGTGGCCATGTATCTGATCGAGCAAAAATGGTCCTTTTCAAAGCTGACTGCACTGGCACCTATTTCATTTGAATGGTCCATATCCTCAGCTCCTTTTTTCTCAGTGTTCTCAAGAGATCACCAATGGCAGCAGAATAGGAGCACACACAGCACAGCATCCAAGGTCAGGCCAAGTATTCATCTAAAGCCAGTCTCTGGTTTTCAACAGAGGATGGCTGGCAATGGGTACAGAGCACACAGGGTCACTCCCCAGGCTTATCACCCAGCATGGAGTCATGGCATATGCTATGAATAACTCAGAGGCTTCTTGTGCCGGGGATGTCTTTGTATCTAATGGTTCTGGGTCTATCTCTGGATCCATCCAATGATCTTGCTTCCAGAATGTATCCAACTCATTTTTTAACCCAGGCAAACTTTCAGCATTCATAACTGCACGTGACAAAATGCTCCCCCCCCAAGTTGAAACACGTTTACTTTATGCCCCATAGTTCTTGGGCTAGAAGAGTGAACAGCTTTTCCCTATCCTCTTTCTACATGTCAATCCTGACTCTACAGGCCTCTCCCATGCCTTTCTCCCATCCTCTCTTCCCATAATCACAGCAGGATCCACATCCAGCTGCTCAGTCCTTGGACAGGAGCTGTTCCAGACCTCTCACCTGTACTTGTGGTTTACAGCATCTCCCAAAGCCCAGAAAATGCTTCACCAACCTAGACATCAGCTAAATAGCTTCATCCTGGCTAGGTGGAAATGTTCATACTGTCGAGCTTTTATGAACTGGCATCAAGGCTTGAAACTCAACTTTTCAAACCATCGAGTCAAAGATTCCAACAAGTGGCATCAAGAGAGAAGTCTCCACTATCACCAAAACCACCTAAGAGACGTTGGAGACATGGGTAAGGAGGCTACCTGGAGAGAATGGGAACAGAAGAAGTGCCCTGATACCTGCTTGGATTTCCCAGTCATAGAATCACAGAATTGTTTGGTTTAGAAAAGCCTTTGAAGTTGCTGCAGTCCCAGCCCTCCCCTCACCCTGCCCAGCCCACCACTAACCCCTGGCCCTCAGCACTTCATCTCCACGCCTTTGGGATCCTTCCATGGATGGGGACTCCCCCACCTCCTGGTGCTACCACTTGCACTGCTCAGTCAGCTCAGAAGCTGTTCCCTCAACACCACAAAACTGGAACTCTGGAAATACAAACTCTCCTCCAGCACACAGGCTGAACACACAGCATTTGCAAATCCAGCTTCTTCCCACTGATCAGCTGCATGTACAACTGTGGCAAGCAGCACAAGAAAGGATTAGTAGAGTCCACTTCAATTACAATAAACAAATAAAAGCAAAGACTTGTATATTGCAGATACTCTGGGAAAGTCATCTTCCAAAGCTCCACGCCAAAGCAAGGTCATGGTACCAGAGGGAAAGCTGTGTTGTGGGTCAGGCTGAGAAGGAGGGGGAGGACATTAAATTCCAAAGTTGGCATGTGATCAAGAAAAGCCGCTTAGTGAAATCCACCGACCCAAACAGAGAAGGGAAAGCCTAGTACAGAAGCCCGAACATGCTCCTAAAAACTGACAGGCATATCAAATACATTCAGAGATTGGCACAATCGTTTCAAAGGCAGAACACCCTTCCATTGAAACAGACAACTGAAGTCACCCCCAGCTTTAGTTTCCTTCCAAATTTTCCATTTCACCGGCATTCTCATTTAAAACAAAGCTGTTCTGCCCTAAAAGCATTCCAAACAACAAACCCAAACCAAAACAAATCCGCCCTCACTCAACACCTACCACACAAACACAGCTCATCTGCTTTTTCCACCACCACAGATCCCCTCCAGCCCAGCGTGTGCTTGCTCTTACAGACACTCCCAGGAGGTAACAAACACCGGGGTTATTCTGCTGCCATCCCATCACGGTGTCCCATGGGCAGCTTCCAGCTCCTCCCTTTTTCACACCCCTATCACTGCAACAGCTGTACTTGCAGTGCCTGCTAGGTAAGTGTCCCAGGCCAGCCCCACGTACCTGAAGGGATCTGCCCATGCAGCTATTCCAGTTGCAGCACATCAGCAGGCAAAGAAACCGGGATGCCAAATGTGTTCTCCAGACAGGAGCCAGGGGAGACAGCAGGTTGCTGGCTGTGCCTCTCCTTCCAAGAGGATTTCTGCTGGCACAGCAGGGAAAAGGCAGGATGTCCAAGGAGAAGAGGAGCAGTAGAGTTGCTGCCAATAAAACGATCCAGCATGGATCAGACCCAACAAGTCACAAACGGTATTTCAAATCCCAGGCGTGAGCCAGATCTTTAAAACAAGCCAGATGGAGGGGCTGAGGGCAGGCAGGGACGGGGAAGGTGGAACAGTCCTGAGATCCTGCACAGCCCAAGTTTGTCTGAGCCCACCACCACGTCCACCCTAAGAAACGCCCTCAGAAATGAAAGCAGGCACCAGCACTCGCCCTGGCAGAGCCACTATGCAGGGCTCTCTCCTGCTTCCCCACCCCTTGCTGTCAAGCTGGGAGGAGATGCCGTAAGGCTTTGCACACCCAGAGGCTGCCGAGCAGAAGCTGGGGTCTGAGCAATGCAGGCACCTCTGAGCACACCCCTGGCACAGGGAGCTGGCAGGACTACCATTCCCACACACTATCCACTGTCCCTCTCGCTGTCCTCTGCCACGCACAAGCCCTGCTTGAGTGCTGATAGACTGACACTGCCTACAACAGCCTGCATTAAATCACAAAGGCAACAGTTGCCCGAGGCCTTTCTCTTTTGCTTGCCAGCAAACCAACCTGACAGCTAGCTACTGCCCAAAGAGCAGTCTTACCTTACTCCAGTGAGCCACTTCAAGGTATTTTACCAGCACAAAACCAACCCCACTAAATTATTTCCTCTTGATCTGGCATCCTGAAGAGGCTCAGACAAATTCAGATAAGCTTTGTGCAACCTGAGAGAGGAAGAGTAAGACCAGCCTAGTTCAGCAATAGCTCAGCACAACAGCTGAAACATCAAACTGCACATCTTGGTCCCCTGTCTATGTCCCCCAGTCCAGCAGATCAGTGCTTGAGGAACTGCACTTGCCCCCACCAACACACATGCAGCACACTGAGCCCCTGCTCAGTGCATACTGAGTCCTCTACAGAGGGACCAGATAGGAAGACTGAGGAACAATCACTTATTAAAAGACACAGCTTTCCTGCAGGCCAGTGTGGCACGTTGAAAAGGCCTGATCCTACCCAAACTGTCTTTTAAACTTTAAGTCAAAGTAGAACATGGAAGAAACGGATCTGGGATAGCAAAAGCCTTTGCACCAGCTCAGATGGAACTGAAACCTTTGCCTTGCAGAGAATTAAAAGGCACACAGCCTTCCTCCTGTTTAATTGGTTTCTTTTTAACTAGGGCTCAAGAAAAAGCTATAATTGGAGCCACATACCTGAGCAGGTGGCCATGAAATCAGCCTGCAAGCAGGTCACAGAGAAGCAGCACATGAGCACCACTACAGAGCTGCACCAGCAGGAACCCACCAAAGTGGAGTCAATGCTATGGGGAAGGTCTTTAACTTCTGTGGCTACCCAAGGCAGTGCTGAGGGATCTCACCATGAACCACTGAATTAGCTGAGAAATACCAGTGGAATCTTGCTGGCTTGGAAGCGATCAGGCAGACCCCTGGAAAGGGAATGGGAAGCTCCATTAGAGAAAAACCCCAAGGGTTTGGACTTGATGCAAAGCCTCGCCGAATGATTGATACTTACATGCAAGAGGCTCACCAAAGTGCAAAGCTTCAACAGGGACTCATTGAACTTGGAGAAGGTTCAGTTATATACAGAGCCAGAGGGTTCTGAACACAGGTAATAAACACATCTGCCAGTGATGTCTGAATATATGTGGGCCAATGCCACGGTCAGGAAAGCAGGTCCTGATTGTGCTTTGAGCAACTGATTTTCCTGATTTTCAGTGAACAGATGTAAGTCAAGATAGAAATCAACCATAAATGAGCTCCTAGTGGAACATCAGCATTAAAAGCTATCAAATCAGCTTCGTTTGAGACCTGAAGGGTGTTAGGTCTGGTGCCCTCATACAGAACAGAGAGGAAAAACAGAGAGCTCAAAAAACTCTTCTGATTCCTGTTGGTCCCCAGATCTGTAGTTGAACTTCTCCAAACACAAGTTAAAAGATGACTCCCAACTGCAACCTGCAAACACTCACACGGGCAACAGACTGATCTTCCAGGTCCTTTTGTTGCAGCAGACAAAAAAGAGTAACAAGAACACAGAAGCCAATGCTCAAAATTCAAGCTTTAGAGATGCTGCTGACACTTGAAAAAGATGCAAGGCAACAGAGGAAGCAGTGCCCCCCGTGCTGCCCTCCTCATCGTGCTGGCACGAGCATCCCCACAGCTGCTGGGTGATCCACGCTGGGAACTGACCCACATCAGCTCAAAGAAAACAGTTTGTTCCACCCCAAACTCCTTCCCCGATCCAAGTCACCACATGGCCCCACAAACACTTGTGCCAGCAGAAGGAAAGGGGAAGAGGCAAGAACAAAAAGAGCAGCTGGAGCCAGATGACTGGATTGCTTCTCAAGGTAGCAAAGTTTAAAGCAATCACAGCCAAAAACTTATGCTTGTAGCAGTGTGGGGAGCTAACAATTATCACCAGGGAGGTGGTGGGTTCTGCACTGAGGCTTAAATAATCTTCTGCAAAGTGTCCTCAGTGCAGCTGTTGAGTGCTGAAGGAATAAAATACCACTGACACCAGAGGCAGAGTGAATTTTTGGTGGGGTCATTAGCTAGGAAAACATCCAAACTATCCACAGATTTCTCCAGAGCTGATGGCCAAACCTCACACATGGGCAGCTTCCATGGACAGGTTCTCAAGGGATGAGTGTCCCCAGCTCACCTACAGCCCGTTACACCCAGAAAGCAACTGGGTGGATGGCAGCCAAGTAGAGCAGACTGGGCAGAGGGGCTGCATGCTAAGCATGTGTGACCCTGACGACAGAAGCAGGTTCACAACACTAGACAGCACGCCTGCAGCCCAGAGCCCACCCACAACCAGCACCCAACTCCACCTGCCAGAGGAAACCCAATACACAGCCATCTACAGCCTACCCAGACAGCAGCAAAGGGAACAGTCAGAGCATAAAACATAACCAGCAAAGAGGGGGAACAGTTAAAAACCTTCTGGAGCACGTTGGTGTCTTCACCCTGTTTGTGTTTCTCCATGAACACAGCCTGCAGCTTCGTGCAGAGAGCACTGGCCCGGCACCACATGCAACAGCCATATTCCCACCAAGCCACATCCTACTGCTCCAGCCACAGATCCTGGGCTACATTTGGCCATGGACTGATGAGGATGCCTGCCATCAGTATGTCAAGCACAGGGGCAGAGAAGCCAGCACTGAGCAGCACTCCCACTCCTCAGGGAAGCTGGTAGAGTCAGCACTGTCTGGTCCTCGAAGAGAGCTGGTTTCCACTCATTCCCAGGTACCGGGTGGCTGATGCATCTCAGCATGTCTAAGCAGGATACTAGTGCTGGCCCAGTGCCACAGTGAATGTAGCCAGAATGGATAACACGTATAATCACTTTAACAACTCAAATATTAACAGTTACAACTATAAACAACTGACTGCCAGCACTGGAAGTTTATCCAGAGGAGGGATCATCTACACAAGCCTCGTTCTTGCACCCTATTCAAAGGCAGCCACAGCTGCCCATGGTCAGCAGTGCCTGTGCTGAGCTGGCAGAGCCCATTGCTCTGAGGTCCCCTGCACCCCTAAACCATAGTTGTTCCACTCTGTCTGGATCTACATCTCCTTGGGCCACAACAATCCCATGGAACGCTACAGGTTTGGGGATGTGTGGCTGGAAAGCTGCCTGGAGAGAAAGGCCCTGGGGGTGTTTATCCACAGCAGCTTAACATGAGCCAGCAACATGCTCAGGTGGCCAAGGGCATCCTGGCTGGGATCAGCACTGGGGTGGCAGCAGGAGCAGGGCAGGGATTGTCCCTCTGTGCTGGGCCCTGGGGAGGCTGCANGGTTGGAGCTGAGGCAGAACTGTTTCCCTGAGAGGGGTGTCAGCCCCTGTGCCAGGCTGCCCAGGGAGCTGGGGCAGTGCCCAGCCCTGGAGGGATCCCAAAGGCGTGGGGCTGAGGTGCTGAGGGCTGTGGGTCAGTGCTGGGCTGGGCAGGGTGAGGGGAGGGCTGGGACTGCAGCAGCTTCAAGGGCTTTAACAACCAAAACGATTCTATGAGTCTCTGATTCAGCTCCTCATTAACAAACCTGCAGGAAAGAGTGATCACAGAAACTATTTCAGCACACATTTAACTCATTGCAATGATTCCAGGGAGCTCCAGAAGACCCTGTTCCAGAATTCTTTTCATTACTAGTAAAACAGAAGCAGTGGAAAGTAGTGGCTGATCCACAAGTACCACAGACACAGTCACTACCTCAATTCCACAGCAAGCTAAGATTCACAAAAGCACTTTTTTGAGCACAGCCACGATCCCACAGCAGAAAACAAGGCAAACCAAACAAAACCTCAGCACTACATTTTAACAAAGGTATCATTTTTTCACTGAATTGTTGCATTTGTAGGGTTTTTTTTCCTAGCAGCTCCCCACACAAGGAGTCCTCTAAGGGTTGGGGACACACAGAAAGCTGGGAACACAGCATTGGTTTGACAACACTGCCTCTGGTTGCCTTTGGAATAGCTGCTGCCTGTGCATTTACCTCAAGAGCAATTTTCCTGGTAAAGACTAAAAGCAGCTAGGAATCACTGCTCATTGTGCTAAATAAAAATGCCTCCCTGGCAAATGAAATGAAAACTGCTACAAATGACAACATTTCCTATGGAAAGTTACACAAACCCACAATGAATAGCAATCTAAAAAAGATCTTAAGAGGAAATAACAATAACAAGCACTGGAGCCACCAGAAGACAGACTTTATACTCAGGAAGGATGGAAGCTGCAGCATCTGAGCCACTCAGGCCAGTTTTCTTTGTACATTCCCTTGAAACCCAGAGCATCCTCACTCACCATCACACATCTGCTTCCTCCAACGTGACCACAGTTCTGTCCACCTGGATCCAAGTGAAAGAACAAGCCTCCATCCACCACCACTGCCCACAGCAATGAGGCCCAATGGAGAGCCTTTCAAAGGAACAACTAAATAACCAAGGACTTGGGGAAGAGCTTGGTTTGGCTGTAGCTGCTCATCCTAAGCACTAGCTGATTTAGTCAGGGACACAGGAGAACTCACCTGCCACTGATGCTCCAATTTCCACTGTTGCTAGTGTTTGACAGCTGGCCACATACCATCCCCTGCTTTGTCTAACTGGAAAGTTGCAGGATGAGCTTGTCTTGCTCTGCAGGTATGCCCAGGGCACCAACTCATTTAGAACACAAATAGGAACCCTCCTAATTCTAACTTTGGTGTATAAATACATCAATCTAAAGTGAACCACCCATCTTCAATGTGAATGAGTGGCATGTTCTCTCTCGCTGTTCTCCCTGGCCCAGAGATAAGGAAGGTACACTCACACTTTGTTGGCGAAACAACTCAGAGCCTGCTGTCTGCTCCAGCTCACTTTAAAGCACTGGGCTTTCCATTCAAGCTGTTGCTGCTGTATTCCTCACCCCAGCCCTCGGAGCCCTCAAGATTTTCAAACGCAAGCTGTTACAACTTTGACTGAGCCAAAGCCAAGCCAGCTTTTGTCAAAGCAGCATCCTGTGCAGCTTCAAGATGACCTCACCAGGACTGTTCCTTTTTTTAACGACAAGGGAGAAAAAAAAAAACCCACCCTCTTCAAAGCGGTGATTGAGCAGCAGAGCAAGGGGCTGGCTCTCAGTGAAGTGGAAACAGGAAGGGGAGGAGGAGGCAAAGGTAGGCTTTCCAGAAAAGGCAAGCTCAGGCACGTCTTGCTATCTCTTCTCCCCCTGGGAAGGCTGTACCGTGCCAATGAAACATTTTGCAATGTTACTTCTTAATTCACTGAGAAGAAATTACATTTCCTTTAACAATGGCTGCGTTTTAGATGCTCTGATTACTGAGGCAAGGTCTGTTTTGTTGCTAAAGGCCCCAGAATTTGAGAATGAATCTGCTGCTCAGGTTTGTATCATAGGAGTTCCTAAGAAATGCAAAAAGTAGCTCTAATTATATTTGGAGAAGAAAAAAAAATAGCTTTACCTACATAGCCGATGAGTGCACCCAAAGGAAACTTCAGCAAGAGCAAGCCTTATGTCAAGCTGGTATTTGCTGTCCTTGCAGCAAACAGAGCACACAAGCAATGAACCTTGCACTCTGTAGCTGTAGGAGATGTAACAGTTTAGGTTAACATGAAGAATAAGGTCTCTGCCTTCACCAAGTATCAAATGGATGCTGTTGGTTATTCAAAAAGATTTGACTACAGTTTGCATGACTTCTTCCAAAACTCAGCTACTCATTTGCTCATTGTGGCATCGTCCCAATACACACTAAAACCACCCACTTCCTCGTTCCTGCAGCAGCATGGGCTGAAGTAACAAGTATGAGGGATGTGATCTGAAGTGGACTTCAACCGATCCTGGACAGCAGATAAATGAGCAGGGTGGGGGGGAAGAAAAAAGGAGCGAGCAGTCAGAACTCCCTGAAGTCCAACTACCACAGACATGACAATAGGCAATCTGAGCACAGACAAAATTTCCACCACTCCCTGTGGAAACCTCACTCTGTCAGGGTTGCCCCTAGACCTTCCCAATGGCACAGTCAAGGCTGCCTGTGAAAAGAGAGGTGGGCAGGCAAGCCTTGCCCACCCTAAGCTGTGTTGGACAGAGGGTCTCTATGACTCCAGGCAAGCAGCCCAGGAGAGCAAAAGCACACATCACACCCCAAACCACTTTGCAGTACTCCAGGGACACAGAAACAGAGTTTCCAGCACAGAGACATCAAATAGATCCATTTCCTTGCAAGGTTAAATCTTGCCTGTTGCCTCCCTAATCTCTTGGGAATAATAGCTGCAGGGCTAGCACTGTCCCTTCTAAATATTCTTCTGTTACTTGCATGCTGACCTCAGTGGGGGGGTTACTAGACACAGGTGACAAGGTCCTGATGTCCATTCAGTTCATCTGTTTTGTCTGAACAAGGCAAAAAAATAAACAGACCAAAAGAAATCCCCCAAAAGACTCACAACCAACCACAAAGCTAAAAACACCACCATCGCTGTGGAGACAGCTACCTACGTGAGCCTGGACATGAGGGTTTCCCCTCCTCCACAGAGAGAAACCATCTTCACTCTACTTTCCAGCAGCACTGGGGGCATTTTACCCATGATCCAGACAAGTCTCACTAAATGTGGGTCGCGGCACCCACAGCACACACTGAGATGTTGTCATAGTCTCAGGAGACAGGATGCAACTCAGCCCTCAGAGCAGACAGGCAACACACACATTCTGTGGGTTACTTAAAACTGCAACAGGTACATGCCCAGGAGCACGGAGACAACCTTACAATCCCAGCCTCGGGTTTGCACATTTCAGGTCCGTTTCGTTTCCAACTAGATGATGACAAAGGAGCTCCAGACTTGGAGCCTGGTACCTCTTCAGCTGAAGTTTTAAGTATTTCTGCTGAAATGGGTCATATGCCAGTGACAAGCAGTTAGCTGCAGGAACAGCAATTAATAGAAGTGTCATGTTAGGTCACGATTAATGCTGGAACCTTCGAGAAGGGCACTTGGTCTCCATGGGATGCCAAAGCCTGCAGGAAGAAAGGCAGCAGCCACAACTGAAGAAGCTTATCATGACTGTTCTGTGGGATAAAAGCTCTAGAGATACAGAGAAATGTCAGGATCTTCAGCTCACAGCCAGCACCTCCAGCAGCACATGCAGTTCTGTGCCAGCCTTTTTTGCTGGATGCACTGAATGGAAGAGGAAAACAACCCAGGGCTCCTGGACATGTTGCCCATCTCAGGCCTTCAGCACTAAACAGGCTGCACTGTCAGTGCAGAGATCCAACACAATGAATGGAATCAAATCTTTACTAATTATATCTGAGCATGTGGGCTCTGTGCCCAGAATAAACTGTCCTATCATGCCACACTCAGCAGACCCTGCCTCTTTCAGGAGAACGTGCTGGGACTTGCTGGCTACTCTCTGAGGCTGGATTCCAGAAGAACAGGACTGATGACCCCAAAAATGAATTCCTATTCCTGCTTCAAGACCTCTCTCAGCTGCAGCCTCATTGCAGTCACTGCCACGAAAGTGAAACAAAGCCTCTGCCAAGTCCAGCAATGAGGCGCTGGCCCTCTCCTGAGGGACGTAACTCTTGACTGAGGTGACACGTCAGGACCAAGTGCTTTCAGCACCAGCCCACAGGAAGGATGAGCTTGTCAGAGAAGAGGTGTCTGCTCTGCTCTGCTCTGCTCTGCATGAAAGTAACACTCTGTGCATCCAAAGCTCTTCACCCTGGCTGAAGCCTACCCAGCACAGCGCAAGACATTCCTGAGACCAGGGCCAGCCCATGGCTTTCCCCAGAACCTGAAAAGCCAGTTTGTAAGGCAGATCTCTTGCAAGTGTATTGCTTAAAAAAAAAAAAAAACACCACACACACACAGAGAAAAAAAAAAAAAAAGCCTGTCATGGGAAGTCCCAGAGCAGAACTAGTTTTGTGGGAGTTGCTTTTAACCTCCTTTCATGGGAACGTAGAGAAGCAGGCACACGGCTGACACACCACCACACTCAAGAGTCACTGCCTTCCTGAGGGGCTCGGGCCTGATGAGCACAGAGACCATAATGAAGCTCATTCCCCTGTTCCAAATCCACAGCAATCTCTTGGCAGCATCCCAGCTCAGGAACAGCACAGGTTCCCCGTGAGCTCGCACACGGAAGATGGAGACCTGGGCTGCCCAGTTATAGCCACAAGGATCTAAGGACACAGGAGGGATGCAGCAAGAGGTGGGGATGATAACTGCTGTTATTAGAGCAACAAAGAGTTAAAACAAAAATGGAACAAGCTTTCAGGTACACAAGGCTGTTCACAAAGTCCTTTTAACAACCAAAACTCGAAGGAAGGAAGTACCTGAAAGTTCATGTGCTTCTTCCAACTCTGTCGACCAATCTAACACGACTTATCGCCTCCTCTTGCAAACCTGCACCACCAAGACAAACAAGCTGCAGAGCAACATATATCCACGCACTGGAGAGGAGATCCAGTTCTCCTTCCAAGGGTCTGCTCCTCAGCTTGTCCCTTTTACCCTGTCTTTGATGCTCCACCAGCGTTACTACAGTTAACACCCTGTGCTCCTTCCTTGTCCCACGCTTCATTCAGCAGCACCTTCAGCTTTGCTGCCTCGTCCCTTCCCGTTACGTGTGCCTATTTTTTCCTTTAGTGCAGAATGCACAGCTTTCTTCCCAGAGGAAATCAGCAGCCACTGGGACAAAAACAGGAAAAAAGGAAACAACTTCCTGCTTGCTCAAGACCCAGCTTGGAGACATCCTTGACCAACACTGCGTACCCTGCTGCAAAGCCAACCTGAAACAGAATCATCAGCCGGAACCGAGTTGTGCACAAGGACAAGCATCAGACAAGGTTCCTTAGTGCTGCCTCTCACCTCTCCTGAGTTACATGAGAGAAAAGCACAAGTCAAATAGGCATGAGGGGTACTTGGGCAGAGCAGGGAGTGTGTGCTACAACAGGTGGGAAGGGCAGGTCACTCTCTGAGGAGCCTGAAAGGACTCAGCACTGACGGTGCAACCCTGCAAAAGCTTTGCACGTTGGGCTGCTGCGATCCCCTGCTTCGTGCCAGCAGTGCACGGTGTGAAAAGTCACTTCTGGGACTTGATCGGGAGGAAAACTAACCTTCACGTGCAAAAAGCGATAGGTTTTCCAGCCGATCGGTTCACAAAGTGGCTGCCAAACACCGGTGCCAGCATCAGGGGAGGGGTGGGTGGGAACGCGTGGCAAGAAACAGCGGTGGAGGAGCCTTTCGGCTCCAGCCTGGACCTTGGGTCAGCTGAAACGAGCCATGAACTCGCACCTACGGCCGAAAGCACCAGGTTCACCAGGCTCCCCACGGCCACGGCACATCCCGGCTCTCCAGGGACGCGAGATCACACAAGTCCAACACTTGCTGCTGTGTCTGTCAGTGCCAGAGCCGCGCTCCCGCTGCAGGCACCGGGACACGAGGAAAGGCCGCTCCCGGGGCGGGCGACGGTCCCCGGAGCGGGGGCAGAGGCTTCTCCGTGCTGACACGGGTCGCGGCCGCCAGCTCAGGGCGCTGGGGCCGCACGGCAACGAACTGCGGGACACGGAGCCGCGGCTCCGCCGGGCTGCCCCTGACGGCCGGGCCGCCAGCAGGGGGCTGCCGCGCCGCGGTGGAGGCGGCGGGGTCCGGCACGGCACGGTACGGTACGG
>WBNH01003535.1:15301-54529 GCA_013401255.1 Urocolius indicus | reverse complement strand
TCCAACCGTAATGATTCTATAATGGGTTTTGTGGCCTCTTCTGGACCTGTTGCTGAGGATCCCATAGCTGGACACAGAACTGCAGATAGAGTCTCTAACAGAGCACAGTAGACCTGTTGGCCATGCTCCTTTTGATGCAGCCCAGGATACGGTTGGCTTTCTGGGATGCACCAAGGCTTCACTCCTACTTACACTATGAGCCATCATTCTTTTTCAAAGATAAATAAAATCTTTACCAAAGATTTCTGGTTTCATCCAGTTGTTACAAATATATGAGCCTTATTTTGTATGCATTGATGAGAGTTAATCAGGGTTTGTCAGAGACTGACTGGTATTTGTCCATAAAGGCTAACAGGCCAGTGGATCTACTTGGATCCACTAAAATCAAATTTAGGCAGAAGAACAAAGATTTGAGTGACTGCTATCAGGCATATTATTTAGGCTAGACAAAAAATGACACACTTAACACAAGATTAATGTTGACAACTTGCAACATTTGAAGGTAGTTTCTGATAATGCTTGTGAGATCTCTCCCAGCACCCTCAATACACAAGCTATGCCATGTAAATTACACATGCTTGGGACCATCTTCTAGCACTGAGCTTGGATTAACACTTTAAAATTCTCTCATCCTCCAGAACAGAGCAGCCACACACAACAATTTATGACGATGGTCCCTGGGCTGTGAATTATTTGGGAGAATGCTGGTCGAGTGGACCAAAACCTTGTCAGAAAACACTCCAGCACTTTCAGGGTAGAGATGATGGAGTATCCCTGAGTGGAAATATGCTTGTTCCCAGGTTAATTCCCTAATAAAGACATTTCCAACTAGATTTAATCTGTCAGTATGTTCTCAGACAGGGGTTTATTGAATAGTGAGAGTGTGCATGTGGGTAGTTAGTTAACTTGATGGAAGTTCATCCTCCTGCTTGTCTTGCAGTGAATTTGTCACGTAACCATACTTGAAGTAAAATACTGAGAATCTGCTGACTGCAGCTTCTTCTGCATTCATGAGCCATCTGTTCAGCCCTAGCAGTCATGGATATTGCTTGCACATGAGATCTGCACCACTTTACCGGATGTTGTTCTACAAGAACATTATCCGGTTCAGAAGGAGCAGAGATTTTTCTGTCACCCTCAGCTGCACAGTCACTCACCAACAGTTCTGAATATACTCCCAGTGGCACTCAGCGCCTTTAAGAAGATAACCTATGGACAGCTTTCACAGTGTTTTTGCTGCACTATGGAAATTGTACTTCAAAGCACAATGCTGTGTTTTAGCCAACAGGTATTGTAGGTCTGTTGTTTAGTGACGACCTCCCCAAAACCTTGTTCTTTGCCCAACACTTGTCAAATAGCTTCTGGTTTGGGAAAAAGCATGGCAGATTGTGACATCGTTCTAGTATATGGCAATATGTGATAAGCAGTGGGCCTGAGACAGATGAGTATCATGTCTCACATCCAGTGATCTTCAGGGAAGGCAGTGAAGAGGAATTTTAACATTCTCTGAGGCTCTTTTGCAGCAAAGAGGTCTGGCAGATCAACTACCTCAAGCTATTACATTTTCCTTTTCGTCATCACTATTTTTGTACTCCCGCTTTTCGAGCAGATGATGAGGACTGGCACTGAAGAAGCTGGAGGAAGCTGACAATTTGAATGAGTGACAATCCTAAAAAATGCATTTGAGAATTCTGAAGAGAGGATTTCTAAGTGGGAACATCCATATCCCCTATCCTTTGGCAGGGCTTAGCATGTATTTGTTTTCCACAGCAGTACAAGTCCTGTTTCAGAGGAAAGTTCCTCCAGAAACTACCATATCAAATTTATTTGATGGCAAAGCTTGCATAATATTAATTTTGACTGAAAAATCTTGTAGTTCTTGTATTTACCATTAACATTAGGGTTGGAGGAAAGCACTTTGCCAGCACAGGTTCTCTCACAAGCCTTCCCTGAAAATCAATGGATTTGAGACATGATAGTCATCTGGCTCAGGACCACTGCTCATCACATAGTGCCATATATTAGAACGGTGTCACAGTTCTTATTACAAGTTATTTATATGTCAAATTTATTCAAATTTGTAATCCACTTCAAAAATTTGTTTATCCCATTGAGAATTGACTATACATGTCCTAGCATTCCTCTGTCTTCCTCTCTAATCCTTTACTTACCACCCACACTGCATGGCAAAAGTATTATTATAGCACTATTACTGTATTGTACCTCACAAATCCACCCATTTCTGCAGAGATCCATCTCCTTCCCAACAGAGAAATCAATATACAAAGCTACAAGCATAAATGCAAATCTGGTGTTTGACAAAAAGCCATTGGACTTCATTTCTTACACCTCCCTTTAGTGGAAGTAAAGCCAGCTCATAAGAAAACAGGTTACAAAGAGAGAAACCCAGCAGTTCTCTGGCTGCATAGCCTTCACAATATAAATACACTCCCTCACAATACATTCTAACCTTCACAATATATCCTAATGCTGCACCAGGATAGCCCAAATTCTGTAGAGAGATGCTGAAAGAAACTCCACAGCCCTCTGGTACTTCAATAGACGGTTGATATCTTGGGGCTGAGGAGCAATATGTCAAAGATGCAAATCCCTGAAAAAGACACAAATCCCACCCTTCATCTCAACTGCAGAGGCCAAAGGCAAAAATGTAGTAAAGTGGAGAAGTTACTTAACAGCCAACCTCTTTTATAAATTTACTAACCCGTTCTATTGATTTTCTCCTTCAACTGAAATTTTTAGAGGAAGAAATGATCTTGAAAGAAAAGGTCACGGTGACATAAGAGATAATAGAAAGGCACTCCAACAGAAAAATCATGCTTGGCAGTAAGTCCCAAGCCAAAAAGTCCTACATGATAAGCAAAACATTTAGCAAAGCTAAACAAATAGTGCTTGTCTCTTATCTTCCCCAGAGCCCTGGCAGTGACTTCATCTCATTAAAATACTTGATGTCCTTATCCAATATTTACAGTCCCGTTTTTTGGTTACTCTAACGATTGTTATAGTCCCAGACAAGTAGCCAATGAAAGATGTATCTATTTTAATTTGTGTGGAGTATCAACTGGGAGTCTCATATTGTCACCAAGGCAACTCCCTTAATCCCCAGGAATCACTGACAAAGCTTTTCAGAGATCATGTCCTTCTCATTGATATGCAACCTTTGCACCACACACAGGACAGATTTTCTTGGCTTGATACTTCCTATGTCTCCATCTCAGACTCTTTAAATAAAAAAATACTTACATTGGTGCAAAATATCTATTGCACAGGTAGATGTTACCTCCAATTGAAGATGTTTCCTTCTCTTTCAGGAGTACCTCCTCAGAAAAATAAGAATATTTCAGAAATAATACCAGCTCCACTCAGGAAAAGATTATTTTTTTTAAAAGTTGTAGTTGTTTCCATTGTTCTTGTATATCTGCTGTTATCACTCTGCTTTGCCTGAATTCTTAGCACACAATTCAGCCAATCTAACCAGGTCATCTCAGCTCAAGGCAAACAGAATCTCCTGCTTTCAAAGGCACCAATTCTTGCCATTGCCTATGGAGTTATAACCTTACGTTGAGGGTACAACTCACCAATGTGGAGTGAATCTCATCTGGTAGCTTATTTTTGGCTGGTGGATACACAACTGCAGATTACAGTCAGCTAGGTTGACCTCTGCTCCCACCTCAGCTCACAGAAGACTGGGAACTAAACAAATCAGTGGACCTTCACTCACAAGAGGTTGAGATAACAGCAATTTTAGTAGACTATTAATAAAATGCCTGGGTTTGATTTTGTATTCCCATTAAAATATTGATCCTTATTGCACTAGAGTCCATGAAGCTGGTTTATTCAAACATAATTATTCAGACTTCATGTTATAAGTAATACACAAAGCAGGACTGGCAATAAAAAGTCTCATAGATGGCAGGTCCATCCACAGACAGAGAGACAGATATTTGTCCAAAGTGTAAGAGAAATTCCAGTAATTAATGGATCACAAACAATGCAAAAATACAGAGCTACATAGCCATTAATAATTTGTGCACCAATACAAGCTCATTGACTCCTCCTGTCTGCGTATGTCCCAATTTCTAATTACCATTTGCCCTTTTCTGAGCCCCTCTTGCTCTAGCTGGATACCCTATCCCATCTTCCACAACAAAGATAACAAAGCTGACAAGAATAGAGATTTGACTGGGCCTAAATGCTCTCCAACACAATGAAGTCAGACAATGCTTTCCATTATAACTTGAGCCTGATAGCATAAATCCGGATGATCTCACGGTATGATGTAAGATTTGGATTCCTCAGTTAACCTCCATGTTCAGTCACAAATTTCTCATCAGGTCTTGGGTCAGTCACTAAAGCCTTTGTTCAGATCAGATGGGTTTTCCAATCTGTAAACAAAGTCCCAGCAGTGTCATGGAGAGACAGCCACCACACCACAAGGACTGGAATCCTCGGGGGGCTTCTATGTTATTTAGACATGAACATTACATGTCTCGTTCTCTACAAACACCTGTACTAGGGCAGCGCATAAGTGTCAAATGGAGATACAGAACTGCAGCCAGATGGAGGATTAGGGAACACTGTACACATAGACACTTAAAAACTTCTTTTATGAAATGGGGAAATTAATTATCTCCCTATTCCACAGGAAGGCTGTGAAGGTATGGTCTTCAAAATAAAGAGGCACTCCTCTGAAGACCATCTAAATCTCCAAGATTGGTTGCCCTTGTTGCAAACTCAGGTATCAACTCACAAAATACAATGTTGACCTCACGTAGCAAATCCATTTTAGAACGCTTTAGACACCCTGTGTTATGAGCAAAAATTAACAGTATAAAAGGGCTTTCTAATTTCTCATCTAATAAGACTCTATAGAGAAAAGCAGCTGGAGCTCCTGTTCATAAACACTTTGCTATAATTACAAGATAAGCAAAAGAATTAGGTTTTCTAATCATAAGAAACTATCAAGCAGAAAATGCAATAAAACCTTACAAGGTCTCTCTATATTGCATTGTGTTAATACAACCTTTTTACAGTACCATCTATTGCAAAATGCCATGCAAGCAACTAACTAAATGAAGACAGTTTTTCTCAGGCTAAGTACAGCACCTACATTTCTGCAATTATTATGCTTTTGGTAAGTCTGTCCTGATTCTGTTTCCATTCAAAGACGGGAAGAGAAACCAAGGCAGCATTATAGCAAGTCCTGTGTGATCACTCTCAAGTGAGTTTAGCAAATGGTCAAAATGGCCAGGTAAAAAGAGCCCTAAATAACCAAACAATGCTTTGCCTCATCATAGTGCCCCTCATCCAAAGCCTTCAGTGCATTTGATAAATATTAATTGCCTCCCACACTGCTGCTTTGAAGTAGGCATGGGACATATTTAAGTATCACTTTATTTGCTACTGAAACACGTTCCCCCTTTCCGCTCTTGAGCAGGCTGCAGCAGCTGCTTAACAACACACATGAATATTAAACAAGAGTTGGAGAGAAGAAGTAAGGAATACTTAATCCAAAAGAAATCCCAGGGGGATTCGCATGGATAGAAAGCAATTACTTAAAGGAATGGCCCTCAAACTCCGTAGGTGATTTTCTTGTCCTTCAAACACCTCTGTTTGAAATTTACATTTGCTGTGGCTGTTAACAATACTGTAGGATCTTGCAGGTAGTTTGTTACCTCTGTGCTTCAGAGAGGTGAATGGTGGCACCAAATCTGGGCCAGAATTGGTAGAATCTTGTTTTTATTCTGACAAAATGAGCCAGGGGACTTAAGTGATCACAGCACAGTATGATTTTGGCTGTATGTTGATGAAGGTGGATATGAATAGCTGGTCGGATTTCAGAAGATTCAGTAATTACACCCTCAGCTATTCTTCCCACAAAAACAGTAACTGATGAGACCTTATTTTCAACACAATTCACTGAGAACAGGGTACATACTCAGCTGAGAGCAACGGTTATCAGCTGGCTCAAGGTTTCTCTTGGCGGTTGCATCAATGGGTTGTACATAGCAGAGTACATCTCCTGCCAGTGCAGAGCACTCATCAGCTAGAAGTCATACTTTTGGGAAAAAACTCAGCCTCATGTCCTGCTTTATGGTGAAACCTCTTTGCAGTCTCACAGGTCATCATTTACTAAATAGCTAACTGTCTCAGCACAAAGACCAAGTTCTTGCTTGAGCAGACATTGCTGTCTGTGCCACTGAAACCAAATAGAAAGAGTAGCCAGACTTCTTTTACTATGAAACATCACCATCACTCATTTCTTGTGACAAAAAGAGAGAACATTTAAACAAGATTGACGTTAGTTTGGCATCTAACTGTACCTGCAACTTTCTTTACTATAGTCCCTGCTGGAATGAGTGGAGGCATTTTGCCAAGGAAATGTTCAGAGTTAATCCTGTAAATATGTCATTGAAATACACTTTGTGTGCTTCATATATAATGTTACAGTCTATTCCTAAACTATATTTGAGAAATTTAACTAGCTGTCTCATTCTGTTAGGCTATCCAAATTATTTGCTTAGTTTTACACTAAATCTACATCAGTGCTTCCAGTTGCAGTATTAGGATTATATTAACAGCTTAATTTGCACTTAGTCATTACCTGGAAACAATTCTGGCAGGCAAGACAAACATTCATCTTAACTGGAAACTTCTTTATTTTTCCATCACATTAGCAAATGAGGTCACAGATGGCCCTTCTAGGATCAATGAGTTGGCCTTCTTGGGTCTCACGTTCCTTGTGTGCTTTACCACAAAGTTCAATGTCCTTAGCATTGCCAGCACGTCACACGAACCATTTGTCCAGCTGTACAAATGTACACAACGGAGATGGTGAAGGGTTTAGAGAACAAGTCTGCTGAGGAGCAGCTGAGGGAACTGGGGACGTTTAGTCTAGAGAAGAGGAGGCTGAGAGGAGATACGATCACTCTCTCCAACCCCCTGACAGGAGGTCAGGATTGATCTCTTCTATCCAGTAATGAATGACAGGACAAGAGGAAATGGGCTCAAGTTGTGCCAGGGGAAGCTTAGATTGGCGATTAGGAAGAAATTTTTCACTGAGAGTATTTTTAGACACTGTTCCAGGCTGCCCAGGGAGGTGGTGGAGTCTCCATCCCTACAGATGCTGAAAAGCCATGTAGCTGAGGTGCTGAGGGACATGGTTTAGTGATGGGCTTGGCAGTGTGAGGTTTGTGGTTGGATTTGATGATCTTTAAGGTCTTTTCCAACCATAATGATTCTGTGATACAGCCCTGACACTCTCAAGGGACCAAAATACCCCCAGTAAAATCCAAAACTACACAAACACAGAATCCTTTCCTGAATCAGATCTCCCCTATTTACAGCATGTAGCAGCAGACCTCAGACCACACGTTACGGGTGATGCACCACGGAGCACTGGTAGGAGGAATTTCTATTTGACATGCATTCATGAATCCATTCCCCTAAAAAGAATTTATATCTTGGAAAGGTCAAGTGTCTTCCACTGAGCAGTTAATTTTGGAGCCAGGTATTCAACCTGCAAGATGAGCTCTATGGTAGCATTAATCTTTGTAAGGCTGATCGGAAAGAGACTGTATGAGGCAATACTTTGCTTGAGCTGACAATAACTCTCTGTAGAGTCACTACTCACACAACTTTGCAGAAAGTTTCCCAAAAGAGAAAGAAAATCTTACATGATTTCCCAAATCTTTTAAGCTTCTGAGCACAAAATGATTCTACAGCCACACACTGCATTGTAGAGATTTGTGTTTCCTTCAGATATACTGCTGAAAACTGTAGACTGAGCACACGCTAAGCATTCGGATGAGGTTTGTAGCTGGCACATTTACGTCACCTTGGAGGCTGGTCCATAGGTAGAGAGTGCACAAATTAATGCAATATGGAACTTAAATAGATTTACTCCTTTCTACATTGACAAATTCTCCATGCTAGCTTCCTGGACAGGTTTATCTTTACCTAAACCCAAGCAAATCTTGAGACAGGTAATGAATTAGCACAAACAGATGTTGCTGAGAGATGTTGTGCTCCTGCTTGCTTTGGTATCATGGCTAGTTGAAACTTTCTGAACAATTCCAAAACATAGTCAACAGCTGGAACAACACTATAACATCTTGGAGTTTTTGAACTCCAAGTGATTCTCAGAAGCTTCTACCAAGCAATCTGTAACATTTTGAAACAGAAAAACCCTACATTTACTGTGGATCAAATAAAATACCAACAGATATGTACACTTGAAATGAATGCTGCCACAAGATGTCACTCTAAACTTTATTGAGAGAAAGTTTGACTACTACAACTTTAAGGCGATCAAAGTTATTTCTTTCCAAGTTATATTTATTTTCTTCCAAATTATATTTACCAAACTTAAAACATAAATTAATTGTTTCTAAGAAAAAAAAAAAAAAAAAAGAATCATGAGAAATCCAGTCTATCACATCAAAACTCACTGGTGAATCCTCAGAAGGCAGGTATGAAATGATGACCAAAAAAAAACCCAGAGGAGTCTTTTGATTTTAGAGGTTAAAGAAGAAAAAGAATGAAGTTACAGTTCTATATTACAATTCAACACTGGAGATTAAGAGTAATTCCAAAAAAAAACTGGGAGAAAATACCCAGTACTCAAAGCAATCCTGTTTCTAGCCCTCTGGCTCTCTGTAATTAGGTCAGATTTCTCCTGCTATCTGCTTGCTATCTGTTTTGAAAGACATTTCTACAATTCCTTCTATCACCTGCAAGTATTTGGATTATGGGAAGATGGTGAATCTCCTAACAAATTCACTGATGAAAATGTGCATTTATAGAAATATATATAGATATAAATAGATAAAAATATGCCGCTGTATCATGTATTTATGTATGTATATATGTGCATGTGTGTATCTACACAGTACTGTGAATATATGTAATTTGTAAGTGAATATATGACCGGAATTTTGGTGGGAGAAGGCAACAAGGGCACTCGAGCCACATTCCCACCTATCTGCAGTGGAGACAAAGGACCAGCCCAGGGCATGCAGCAAGGCAGTGGCAGAGCCAAGATCTGGAAGTGAGTTCCCTGAGCAAAGACACTGAAAACATCTGCTCTGATGTTTCCATTATCAGTAGCACATTGAAAATTATGGTGCTCACAATCTAAACAGTGAGATGAAAAACAGATCTAAAAGAAGGGAAACAGTACCTTTGGTAGTTTCAGCATGCCAATAGCACAAGCAATGAAGGGTGGTGTGAAGTGTCTGACAGTTTTCACCTTGCTTTAAAACATCCATTACCAACATCATCACACAATGGGATTTGTGATGAGAAGTTCTTTATACTGTTCCTTAAAGTCTTGGAAATCACCATGTAAAATTAACTTCAAAACACTGATAAGATTGTAAAGGTAATTCCCAAAGTTAGGAAGTGTCAAAGCTTCAGTATAGGGTCACACATAATTTTTCTCTCTGCTCGGACACTTTATTCAGTATACCAAATGGGCTTGCTCTGGGGAAGCTGTCTGAGCAACCTTTGCACCCTGTATCTCAGGAGATTAAAGGCTGAGAGTAATAAAGAAGATTTCTTGAAGGTTCTTTGGCTTAGGAGCATTAAATGCCACCTTGGGAATTAAAGCCTAACTCTTACATCTAGAGAGAGCCTCGGTGACAGTCAGGAAGTCGCATGTGCTCCACTTTCGAAAACTGATCACTCATCAGAAGATCCTTCTGTTTTAAATGCCCAAAATGAGAAAGTCTTGATGGAATAGGTATGTTCCTTGTTTCAGCTGGAGCTGTGGTCAGACATCCAAAGTGGTGCATATGGTCCGAGGTGTCTCAAATCAAGCCCCTAAAATAACTATAGATATTTTTACCTCTATTTCTCAGGGCTCAGTACCATCTCTGAAGCACAGAACTACAATCACCTCATCACACAGTAAATAACAATGGGAAAGCAATGGATTAAATACTTGTTCATGAGCTGAGTCCTGCCCTTCTGCATACTGAATTAAGCAGGATTTTAGAAGGAAAACAGTTTGAGAGGATCACACTGTATGTATGTACAGTAATTGAACTCACTTTGCAGAAGCTATCTTAGTTAAAGCACTGCCCCTACCTCTGACTACAGACCTAATTCTTTTCTTTTCACACTGCTTTGAAATATCTCATCATTACTGTGTAATATAACATTACGATAACTATTTAAAAAGTTATTTTCTATTTCAAATGCCTTGGGTTTTATGCAATAGTGCCTTAATCAACTACATCAGCAGAAATTCAGAACCACACAACTCTGATGACAGAACGGAGACAGGAAAGAGCAAATGAAAGACATAAATTTGGTCTTCTTTGAAAAGAGATCATAATTATCACAGTGTCAGATTGGGGTGACAGAGTCCAAACACAGTTGCAGAAATTGGACCACACAGAAGAACACACAATGGGAATGAACAACAGAGTGTGCAGTATTTCTTGTCGAGACATATTTTAATACCCGACACAGCTCCAAAGCACAGAATCACACCTGAGCAAACCAGAAGCTTGAGATAAATACGAAATCCACAGTTGTCTGTTATCATGTATATATTAATTTATGTTACTATTTTATATACACAAATACATAGATATATGTATATGTAGGATTAACTAGTCTACTTTCATGCATTTTCATACTCAGTGCTCAATCCCATTTGCACTTAAAGCACTCAAATCAATGCTTTTCACTGCCTCCCATGACACTGGAAGCACAGGGTTAAGAAAAAGAGTCCTGAGATTCCAGAAGAGCCACAGAGGTGGCACCAGGCAACAGGTTTGGCTCATTTATAACAGCTTTGAAAATCATAAGGTGTAACACTCCTCAGAGCTAAAATATTTCTGTGATTTCAAAATTACCGTGCAGCTTCTTAAAAAATCGTATTCACTACACAAAAATCACTGGATTAAAATGACTCTGCAGACCAAAACATTAGAGAGGGAGAACAGCTCTGCTATTTTAGAGACAAAAATAACATTGGGATTACTGATGGAACAGCTTGCTCCAGATTATTTTCTTCCAATTTTATTAGTGGATGTATAAATTACATTAGCAAGATACAAATCCAGTCTTTCTTTAACACTAAAAAATTCATTTCATTGTTCTTTTATATTCCCTCAGCTTGGAAAAGGAGAATACATTATTCAAAATAAAACCAGATTATCTAAATGTATCGCTTAATAATTCATCTCTAGTTCTCACCACAAACCAATAATAAAGAGCTATCCTTATTTAATGCAAAGAGGAAAAGAGCTTCACACTGGGACAGCAGCCACACAGCAACAGCTGCTTGCAAGGGCATTTTATTAATTCTAATTATACATGGAATCCATATAGCCAAGATACAGTTTAAAAAAAAAACCAAACAAAACACCACAGGAAAAAAAAATAGCTTTTATTCCTTATTCCTTGCTCGATATTGAAAACTAACAGGCTCAACAATTATTGCATTGCTCATATTAAAAACTCATCTTAAAAAATGGTTTATTTCCAAAGCACAGCTTTTGCATTTCAAACAAGAGAAGTCCACAAAGCTTCAGAATTCCTTGGCTGAGATGTAAATGCTATCATTCGTGGGCCAAAAGGCAGCAAACCATAAGCAGAGGGTTGCATTAGGATTACAAGTGATTATGTATTACCTAGGTTGTACCAGTGCTGTAATCAGTTTCTTCTTGGACACAGATAGGCTGAGAATCCAAATACAGACCTGGGCTGGGATTCTGAATTTTTCAGAGTCCCATCAGCATTCATATCCAGTGCTTTTGTGTAACCCTTTAAGGAAAAGGTCAACAGCAAGAATGAGATCCCAATCAAAATTCCCACAAATGTAAGAGACATCAGAGCTTTGCTTTTGAGTTGAGGTCTTTTCTGGTAATTCACAAGCTTTTAGTATTTAAATTCTTTCAAACAGAACCTGATTTGGAATACTGCCACAAGAGTCTCACATCTTCACACACACACCTTCTCTCAAGGTGGAAAATGACTGAATTAATATTAAGAAGTGTGGGAGGGCTACTTATATCTCTAACTGGCCAGCAAGATGGAGCACTGGTACAGGCTGCGCAGGGAGCCCTG
The DNA here is from genome assembly GCA_013401255.1 of Urocolius indicus. Lineage (NCBI taxonomy): Eukaryota > Metazoa > Chordata > Aves > Coliiformes > Coliidae > Urocolius > Urocolius indicus. Next base: position 42,430 of record WBNH01003535.1, on the reverse strand, counting down.
GCACAGGCTGCCCAGGCAGGGTGTGGAGTCTCCTTCCTTGAAAGTCCTCAAGACCCACCTGGATACATTACTGAATGACCTGATCTAGGTGGACCTGCTTCTGCAGGGGGGTTGGACTAGATGATCTCTAAAGGTCCCTTCCAGCTCCTATCATTCTATGATTCTATAATTCTATGCCCTGGCTCCATTTGATCCTCATCTCTAACCAAAAAGGTACCACTGCAACATGAACTAAGGCCCAAAGGTAAAAACAACTGAGATTTTTGGATATACAGAAATATTCCAATTCCTTCACCACAGACACAATGAAGAATTAGGTAACATTGCAGACCTCAGTGACACTCCTCTCTCTGGATATCTTCAGTCTGATTTACCTATAGTTACATCATGTCTTTTTCCTGCATATGCATCTGCCAGCTCTCACCAGTTAACTTTGAACCCTCTCCCCAGTGTCAATGCAACTTGACAGAAGTGAAGAAGCCTCACCTCCTCTAAAGGATCTGCAGGTACCATGGAGTGGGAAGAGTCAGAAAAGTTGGAGAGAAATGATGATACTGCAGTGAAAATTGCATTGCCATGGAAGCAAAACTAGCAGTGGGCCAAAATCCACTGGAATCCAGGTACATTACATCTGCCTTGATTTTGGAACAAATGCTTCATTCAGTGTGACCAAACTTTGACTGGAGAACCACAAGGGTTAGTTCTTCCAGCTGGCTGTAATCCAGACCCCAGCTTGTAAAAATCAAAATCACAGGGCTTCAAACCACCCCAAAGATCTAACACTGCTACCTTTAGCTCTTCTGAGAGAAAGAGCAAATTTGCTTACTAAGAGAATTGGACTTCAAGAATAAAAGCAGCTGCAGCTGTCTTCAGGCAAAACAAAAGCTGCCCTTGAATTTAATTTTCAGTTCTGCTGTAATTTATGCTGCAACAAAGAAAGATGCCAGTTTGGGAAAGTAGGGCTCTGTGCAGAGTAATAACAGGCTTCCCCATTGTCGGAGATGTCACTCGAGTGCCTCTCATATGTGACAGAGCACTGAAGGGCTTCGGCACATTTCTTTTGCTCCTCGACATTTGTAATAGTCAGGGAGGGTTTCAATATTTTTAGACAGGGCTAGAGAAGAATCTTTATTTCTCAGTCAGGGAAGGTCTGAATATAAATTTCTGAAAGAATCCCTACAACACATGATCCAAGGCAAGTGAAATCAATGGGAGTTTTTGATTTGACTTCATGAATGCTGGACTCAGGCCCTTGGCAAGAGGATTGCCCAACATCCCTGGGCCAGATGCAGTCTTGGCTGCACAGGATTAACTCCCAAGAATTCAGTGTCGTTACATGAGGTGAAATAGCCTGACATGACCAGACACCAGCTCACTGAGATTAAGTCCAGAGAACAATGACATAGGAGACAAGTGACCTTCCACTGTAAGTAGCTAAGAATGACAAAGACACAAGTGGGCTAAAAACATCAAGCGAGAGAGAGTCTGGCAAGTATGTATGGATCACATGCAGTTGTGCTCTCCTACTGAAGAGCTTTCCAGTAAAGCACTTCATTTCATATCCGTTTGGTCCCTGAAACACTGACACAGCACTCAGTACTGAAACATGCTCCCTCCCGTGGATGGAGAAAGATTGGTACTAGTGAGGGCCACCATCGCTTTGCAAAGGTCATTGTCCAACATGTTCTTCATTTTGATATCCTCAACTCTAGCAGCCTTCTCAGGAGCCTTGTGAAATTTGGTGTTACTTTGTTTTCTGTGGTGTCCTGAGTGACAAATCTTATATTGGCTCAAAGGCAGAAGTACAAAAGACATCTTGGTGGTTGTGAAGAAAAGCCTAAAAATATGAGTGCAGTGTTTCTTAAAGAGAGATCACACAAGCAGGCAGTAACAACCTGCAGTATTTTATAGCTTATTTTTATGTGTTTTCAGGAAATTCCATAAGCTGTTTAAGACTGAAGACCAGTGCTACCACATATGACTAGCATTGGACTTTTGAGGTGCTGCATGATCCTGACTTTTCATCTGACATATATAATTATTTCTCAACATCTACTTTGGTGCAAGCTCCATCTCCAGTCCAAGACTATTCTCCAGGTCTCCTGCTTTTCTCACCAGTTTTGCTTCTATCCCTATTCTATTCCTCAGTCTTGACACACCTCCTTCCATCTAGCCTCAAATTTCCATCTGTCACTATTTAAAGGGTTTCTTCTCAAACACAACGTGCTATTAACTGCCTCTACACTCTTCTTCTCTCTATATGGTCAACAGTATAATTACTCTTCTCAGCTTTGAAGCCTAGAAACAGGGAGACATTTTTATTACTATTCTTAGGTAACATGCTACATCCATCAAAATATTTCTCAGTTTTCATTCTTAGTGTTCTTCTTTTGTGATAGGGGCATGTTTCAGCACTCTATCATTTCTCCTATGATAGCTTCCTTTCCAATCTCTTTCCCATCTAAACTATCCTGAAATTTAACTATCACCCTAAGTTCAAAGAGGAGTTTCAATCCCAGCTCACAGCTTGCTAGACACCAAAGTCAATCAAGCTAAAACAAATAGTAAGCTTAATACTTACTATGCTGAATGTTTGCATTTGTCATTGGCTATGCTAGTTTTCATAGATTTGTACACCTTAAATTAACTAAAGCGAAAGAGGAATTGCATTGGCTCTATTAAATGGCAATATTTTATGTCCTTCTTACATATCCTATCTGTCCTATAGCATTCTCCAGTAACTTGGAGGATTGCAAGGTATAACTAGATTCCTGGAAGTTTGGGGAGTAATCTAACACTACTGAGTTATACTGACATTTAATTTATACAAACTTTTACCAGAAAAGTAATATGTGATTGCAGAAGAATAACCTGGCTTCCTTTTTGACTTGGTTTAAAAGACACTATCACTCTTTTAAAAATGGATTGTTACATATTTGCCTTATTTAAAAGTGAGCCAAATCAGGTAGAATCTAAAAAGTAAAACCACAAATTTGACCATAAGACTCCAAAAACAGCCTGTGACACAGAAGACCAGTAAATTCTGTAAACCTTACTGAAATGTTTCCTACAGAAATTTTTAAGACAGTTGGTTTTAGAACTACCACATCATTTTGCAGAAATTGTAAAATACCATAAACAAAACAAAACAAATCAACAAACAAACAAAAGAGGGATGCAGATTTGAGCTGAAAATATTTCACTTTAACACTCAGGCAAAGTTACGTAAGCATGAGAAAAACCCCATAAGACATGGTTTCAAAGTCCACAGGAAATACATCATCCACTGCAGATTTGGTTTATCTAAATTTTAGAAAAACCTATTGAGATTAGTTTTTACCTAATACTGCATAAGATGATTACAGCTATTTGTGGCACTTTAATTCCTCCTAGAAACAAAATGATGTTTTATAGAGATGTATCTACAAAAAAAAACCCAACCCTGACATAAACCTCTTTCATCCATTCTCATTCCACAGAAGGGCCTTCTAAGCTGTAAAATCATGCACTTCTCCTAATGAAATGAAGGGCAGACAAATATACAGCAGAGGCTTTTAGAAAGAAATTGTACTAAACTATGTATTGCAGTACAAAAACTGATTAAGTTTCATAAAGAACAGAGTTGCTAAAAACAAGTTTGGTCACTTTAACCTACTCTGATGACTATTATTACTCTCTTTTATGGTTTTCCTTTTTCATTTCTGCACAATGTCTCCAAGATGCCCCATTTTCAGACAATCCCAACAAACGAGGCGTTTGGATTTTCATGGGTTTCATTTCCTCTTCTTTGCAGGGTTTTAAAACAAGAAATGTTAACATCGGAACAACATGTGCTACAATTTGAGAGGATCTTGTGATTTTAGTATCATCTAGCTATGGATAACCCTTTAAAAAAGCAAAAATCCTTACAAGATCATAATAGCAATAGTAGCATAACTGCACAATCCGTTTGGTGGAAATAATTTGGAATTAACTTTGGAGGAATGTCAATATCTAAACATGAGTTCTTTCCCTTTGCACGCTCCTTCTGAAGAGTTCCTCCTTCTCCCTCCTCTTAGGGCTGGATTTTCAAAGCATTGTGTTTGGGCTACTAGAGTGCAAATGGGACTCCAGAGACTGCAGCTCCACATGTCACTTTGAAAACGTGCCTCTTAACAACTAACTCGGCTGTAATTGAACACAGCAACTCTAACAACAAGTCCAACAACATGAACAGCCCAAAGGGAGAAGGAGATGCTTTTGAATCTGAATTAAAACATGAAAAGACCATCTTTCAATAATCCTTCTATAAATCGCTTACAGAACTTCTACTTCCATATTTGTAGTCACTTCTTGCATGTGGAGCATACAAGCATGAAAAATATTAAATCCTCATTTCTCTCATGTTACTCTCCCATTCAGTATTCAACAGTTAATATTTATGAAGCACATTGAAGATAAAAACTATCACACACACACTGAGAGCCCAAGTACAAAGATGGCTAGTTGAATCAAATCACACAAGCATAAATTAGAGAACAAAAGGAACTAGACAATGCCAGCTTTCAAAAGTGCCTCTAATAATAATTATTTTTTCTTTATCTGTTCTTGTTATAGTGAATTTGAGACATGCTACAGATTTTTAAAGCAGTTTGGAAGTTAAAGAGAATTGAACACACAGTTAAAGGACAGGGATGGTTACAACAGAGGAATTTATTCGTGAAGGAATCAAATTCTATGGAAGCTGAATTTGGCACATTACATTATGTTAACATTATGCCTGGTAGGAATGTGCACTTCTGCATCCAGGCTAATGACACTGTGCAAAAATCACATGTTTCATTAGTAGTTACAGCCGAAATATTCAAAAGGTCAATCAATTCTGGATAAAACCAACGTTTGACAGCAACAAATGGGATCAAGTTTGGGAAGGTGATGAACACTTAGACTCCAAAAGTTTAGTCTAATGAAGATTAGGCACTCAAAGCCACTCACTTTCAGGATCACTAAACATTTTGTAAATATAAAAAACAAAGGAACATTGGCAGTACAGAACAGAAGCTCCACATTAGGTATTTCTTCATGTGATTTATAGGTGAATGGAAGAAACTGTGATGGGAAACTGAAACAGATGTCATGGAAGTGGGTTATTTTGAAATATTGATTATGCAAGAACTTCATTTTTGATTGTGCAATAACATCCACCACACTTAAAATTTCAATGAGAGCTCATTCTTTTATATTATTCCAGAATCTAAACCAACCAAATAGCAAAACAATGCAATAATGAGAGACTTTGAATACATCTTGGGATTCTCAAATCTGTTTTATAAAAAGAAGCTTTTAAGAACACGAAAAAGGCATCCAAAGACCTGCAAATTAAAACGTTATCTAACTTCTGTAACATCACACTCCTCAATCTGTTACTGTGGCAATCAAAACATTTCACTTATTCTTTGGATTCAACTTGAATGTTGCTATAACCACTTTTTCATTTCTGGCATATGTAATACATCAACAAACATTGCAATTCAGCCACACACAAAGCACACTTTAGAACATTTTGAAGGATTACTTCAAAGTACCAGAAAAGGAAACATACAGCTAATGTCATTTCCATGACTTGTGTATTTCTATAGCACATACTTCTATATCCATAGTTATCACAGAATCCCAGAATCCCAGAATGGTCAGGGTTGAAAGAGACCTCTAGATATCTTCTCATGTTCCAGCTTGTGTCCATTACCTCCTGTCCTGTTGTCTTCAGAAAAATAACATAGAATCGTCCCATTTTTTTTTTTCATTCATTCATTCATTAGTTCAAATCTAATTATAACCATTTGGTAAATATCATTCAATAACTGATCTATTTCCTTTTTTAAAGACTATATAACACTTAAAAATTATGTAGAGTTTATAAAAGAAAGGTGATCACTTTAATGAAGCTGAGAGAAATAACAAGTAAACTAGCATTGCCATTAGTTACTTCCATTTGCAGGAAATGTTAGAGACTGGTAACTTCATAAATGCAACAGAAATTACTGAAACTCTTCCCAGACATCCATTGACTTCACAGTACTGCAATACTGATGTGCTTCTAGTTTTATGATATAGAATCAATTTTTTTCCCTAACTGCTACTGACTGTAGCTCTGAAATGTGCACAACTGATCACCTGGTTTCAAACAGCCATAACTTGAAGGTATGTGTCCTTCCACAAACATCATTTGTGTTAAGAAATATGTTAGTTCCACTTAAATGGGAGGAGAAACTTCCTTCCTGTGAGGGTGAGGGAATCCTGGCACAGGCTGCGCAGTGAGGATGGGGAAGCTCCTTCTCTGGAGGCTTTCAAACCCACCTGGATGTGTTCTTGAGTGACCTGATCTAGGTGAACCTGCTTAAGCAGGGGGTTGGACTGAATGATCTCTGGAGGTCCCTTTCAACTCCAACCATTATGAGATTCTGTCAAGAAATGCACCTTTTAGACCAGCCCTGCATAAAATGTAGGGACGTTTGTGAAGGAATAAAGCAGCGAGAGGCCAAGGCTACGTGAGGAAGAGGGCAGACGGAGGTAACTTCCTATGACTGGCAGCACAGACACAGGACAGCACAAAGGACAACAGGGATGCTACAGCAACTGAGTAAGTACCTTTGTGACCTTGAAAACATTATCTGCAGTAACTTATGGTGGTTATTTTGTATAAGCTCAAAACCATCGAGCATTTGACTTTGACAAATACCATCATTTGCAAAGTGAAATGGACACCTTCAAGTAAACGCATGGAAGACTGAGCAATACACCAGCATGTGCACTTTAACAGTGCAACGTCACATGAACGGGAACATTGTGCCAAGTTTTCTCTGTGGCCTTGAACATTTTTATTGGCTCATTTCTGAGCTTTTTGGGCTAAAGATTTTCACAAAATCATAACCCAAAAGACACAAAGATTTGAGATGCTACTTGGTGCCAGTGAAATCAATGAAACATTGGCCATTTACCTGTGTGGAGACGGCTTCATCTTCAACTTTGAATAAACATCTATACCCTACTCTGGTTCAGTAACTTCCATCAAACAAAGGAAAGCAGCAAGGTTTAGAAACAATCATTTGCTGTCTTATCTTTCATGAGCTTTTTGTTACTCCTTCTTTCACTATAAATAAGAAAATGCATTTGAAATATCAGGACAATGAGTTTCCCCACAAATAACCTGAAGGGTTTGTAAACACAAATTCAACAGTGACGAGTAAGTTACTAGATCTGATCTGGTTCTGGCCTTCAAAAGCATGCATCTAGTATTAAATATTAGTACCTACCCAGAAGTGCCTGAAACAAGCTGCTCTTAAAGATGCCCATCACCTTTCTGATGGCTTTTTTCAGTTGTTGCTCTTCTGGCTTCCTCAGTTTTTTACAGTATTCTTCCAGCAGCACTAAAGCTCGGTCAGTATCTAAAAATGAAGAAATAACAAAAGAAAAGTGTCTTTTATTGGTTCTGGAAAGCATTTAAGTGCTCAAATATTAACTTCACATTTCTAAAGGCATTGTTCACACATGTGAGGAACATTTACAACAAATGTTATTGCATTCTGTCTTTAGCCACATGCCGTCAGCAACACAGGCGAAATGGAGAGATTAACCCAACACCAAAGCAGGGAGATTACTGCATGCCAGCATCTCCCAGCAAAAGGAAAACAATCTTTTGAATGGTATCTACAACCAGTGTTCAACTTTCATATACTCAAAACCAGCTGGAAGCTATGGGGTTTGGATCAAATTACAATTTGCACAAGCTACAAAATTACAGACAATAACCATTATGGATACTCATGCAGGAAAACTGGCCTTAAAACATATTCAGAGAAGGCATGAAAGTGCTTGCTTCACATCTGCAGCACTCAGTTCTCTGTTCTCTGAATAGCAAATGTGTATCTGAAAGGCAGGTTTCCAAGGACTCAGTTGTTTTTTCCCCTGTTCCATCACTATATAAAATTGCTATCTACATCTTTGTTAAAAATGTCTTTGATAGCAGACTTTCATGCATGTGTTGGCTCAAATGCAGCAATCCAGCCTTTCTGTAACAGTCCAGAGAAACAGAGCTCTGTTTCTCCTGCTGCTGTTATCTTTGTGTAGTCATTTGTCAAGAGAATGAGTGACATATAAAATTGTATGAAACCCAAACATCACCATCTTACATATAATAAAACAGGGGAAAATGGAAAATCAGACTTCACCTTTCCTTTTCCCCATCCTAATTATCTTGCAGGAATGTCCACACACACATTTATGACACTGAGATATCTGCACACACTTTTGTAATTATATGGCACCCATGCTTGCCATAAGATTACTGGACAGAAAAAAACAAACAAAACCCAAACTAATAATTACAGTGAAACAAATGTCTCAATCTAAATCTTCTAGAGTATAGTTCAGTGCAAGCTGCATTACCAGGACAGGTTCAGACTCTTTAGCTAGATTACTATACTAGAGTACTAGTACTATAAAAGGATTGGAAAGGCAAAACAGTCTGTGTTTATCATTCTTTTACCTAAATAACTGAAACAAAACTTATTTTTCACTATATAAGAACTGACCATAAGTGTTCATCCAATGATCTTGATGAAACGATGCCTGTAGTGTGGGCTTTGTGGTGTGAAATTAGATGAGTTGACAGTAGGGGAAGAGGCATGATTTGCACTCTAAGGTCATAACATTCTTATGTTAAAAAGAGGAACTATTTCATCAATGATTAAGAAGATGCAATTTCTTTTCTTCTCACAGAAATTCCACCTGGTCACAAGCATTTCACAAGAGAACTTGAAAAACACAATGAATCAAAAGGATTTGTATTTAAATGTATATATATGCACATACATATATAAAAATATATGTACCTATCACATACATATAAAGATTAAGGAGCATTTTATTGCAGTGTAGACATTTATACGATGAAGGAGCTCACTGCTGCAATCTCACCTTGAGAGGGTCTCCTAAAAGAATCTCTTCTTTCTATGAGAGCTGTCCCTGGGGCAGGTAAGGATCAGGCAATTGCCTTGTTTTCACCTAAAGGCAGTAGTGCACTCAGTTCTCTTAAAGGCCACATCACCACACCTGAGCTGGGTTCCCATCACAGATCACCCAAAACAAAAGCACAATCTCAAAACAAAAGTTGTGGGTCCAAGTGGGATATTCCTGATAACTGGCTGTGAATAAAGAACTAATTCTACATGTGAGCTCAGCTTGTTTTGCCTTGAAAATCTCAATGATGTCATATCTTTCACTGACCTCATGACTGTGTCTGACCCAACTGTGACTCCTGTGTTTTCTTTCATATACTGATACTTCGGCTGTCCTCAAATAGTTACTAACTTAGTATGGGTTGGATTCCAAGGCATTCCAAGTAGTAGAGAGTGGTGGAAAACCACTGCAAAGTATATAGTACCGAGAACACTACTTGTAAATTGCCTATCTGAGAAATCATGGAAATGGGATTTGAATGCCTATTCCACACCAGGCAGATGCACTGCTACTCCCTTTAGTAAAGTGTGCTGACATGCCCTTCTTCATTAATCACTTCTTCCTTAAAGTGTATGGTTCTTAAGATAGAGATACAAAAAAGCAGCATCCTTTGGGGGTATTAACAGAGGTTTTTTTCTCACTTACCATTTTTCATTTCAGCAAGATGAAAAAAAAAAGTCTACCTTTGGTTGACTCCAGAAACTAAACTCTACAAACTGAACAACCAGCAAGAGAGCACAGTTTTAGTGTTAAATACAAATCCTGGCTAAATCCCAGATCAAGTCATTATCTTCTTGCCTAATTTTCCTGTCCAGCTTTAATAGGATACGTTAATTCTACTGCCTCCCTAAGCTCCTGCATGGAGTTGCAGCTTTTTCCCACACTATCATACTTGGTAGCAGTGGATCTAGTTTTCCATGATGGGTTGGATGTGCTGAGAGATCGAGTCACCCCCAGGCTGCCCTGTTTTTGCTGAAAGTCACCACTTATGTTCTGGTATCAACTGGGAACATATCTTGACTCAGAGTATTTTAGCTTGTCAGGAGGAAGGGCTCTGTAACTACTTCTGCTGGAGCACTCCTGAAAACCAAGAGGCTTATCAAGACTATTTGAATCTCCAGTCATTTTGGCAGTAGATTAGGCTTTCCAAAAAAAGCAACTTTCAGCCTTTTTTATGAACTTTACTGGTTATAAATTACTTGGGACTAGATCTTCATATGGATTTGTATTGTATTCATCAGGAGGGGACTAATCCTTTTCAGTACCACCACAGTACATTCATACCTTTGCATACTAATCAGAAATAGGAAGTAATACAGTAATATGGTATATCTGAAGTACTCTCTCCAAGATAATAAACATCTTAATCTCCCAGTTGTACCTGAAGCACATGAAGACATCCAATACTTTGCCTTTTAGGGCTGTGTGACACCTACAAAGCTTCATTAATCTTCAGCTGCAAGAACTGACTGCCTCAACTGCAGCACAATAGTCAAGAACCATATTCCCTGCCACCCAAACTAAACCAAAGCTTCTGAAGCTGAACTTCCACACATTCTTCTCTTCAAGAATGGCAGACCAATGACATTCATGAAGGACTGCATCACTCTGTGTAGAGGAATATAATATCCAATGGAGCATACAGTTATTTTTTAGCAGTCAAAAGCTAACAAAAGACCACTGAAAAGTTAACATCAGATACACCCCATGAACATACACCATGGACATAATTCTACTTTCCCTTACTGTATCTTTGCATTTTATGATACTATTTTTAAATTGATCCTTTTGGCTTTGATGGATGACTTTGACAAGAACCATTCAGAAGACACAGTCCTACAAGAAATCATGTCTGTCTCTGACAGTGTATGTATTGCTGTTTCATTTAAATAAATCATACACAAACCAGTTTTATACAGAATCACAGAATCATAGAATCTCAAGGACTGGAAGGGATCTCAAAAGATCATCTAGTCCTTGCCAGAGCAGGACCATCTAGAGTAGTTCACAAGAGAACTCATCCAGAATATAAAAGTAAGTAATTTTTTTCTAAGGATAAAACAGCTTTTGTGGTTCTCTAGTACCTTGTCCAAAAAGTTATCTGCTAACCCAAACTAACTAATGAAAATTTTATTGTTTTACCACTCCATAATTTTTCAACTGCTTCATAAATATTTGTGGTTTATGTTACTGATCAGGGAATGGGCAATTGCTACAATAGTCAGACACATGCAAAATTAAACAAAACCATAGATCTGTAATTTTTCTTATTGGATTTCTAAGGAAAAGTTTTTGTTCCCTCAAACAATCTAAGTTTTACCACACAAGATTTTTTTATATATATTTCTTTTACACAGTGTCTCTGCTTAATGCAATGTATTGATCTCTGTGGGTATCAGAAAAAAAGCAAATCCATTCCTTACAGTCATAACTGTAGATGGGAGCATAAGAGAATAATCCCCACTCTTTTATGTAATGTAGATTTCTAAAGCTCCATAAGTAGGCAGTTATACTACAGAGCCAAAAATTCTGTTAGGGCAATGCTTATACAGCTGATGAAACAAATAATAAAATGATATAAGAAATGCAGTGCTAATACAACAAAATGTAGCTTTGTTAAGCATAACTTAAAGAGAATAATTTTGCCAGGGATACTGTCAACAAGAAATGAAGCTATACATACAAGAAGCTACAGAGTAATATGTGTAATACATCAGGAGAAATTAAATTCTCACCAATAAAAAAATGTTTCCCAAAGCATTACTCTTTAAATGAAGTTGGAACACAGAAAGTTCCATTGAAACATAAGAAAAAACTATTTCACTGTTGAGGTGAGAGAGCCCTGGCACAGGCTGCCCAGGGAGGGTGTGGAGTGTCCTTCCTTGGAGGTCTTCAAGACCCACCTGGACACGTTCCTGTGTGACCTGATCTAGGTGGATCTGCTTGAGTGGGGAGGTTGGACTACATGATCTCTAAAGGTCCCTTCCAATCCTTACCATTCCATGATTCTATGAAAATGCAAGCTATAAACAAAAGACTATATGTCATAATTACATATATTGAAAAGCAAGAAAGGAAATTCTGCAAATAATTTATCATCTACTCTGATAAAATGTCAAAATCAATTCTGAGTTACTTCTCAGAGTCCATATCAAAGATTTGGATGCCACTTTCAATACTAACCAGTACCTTAAAGCACAAGGATTCTCCTCCTCTCCTGGTTTATTTCTGGGTCTTTGTCATGTTCTCATTTTTTGCAAGCACAGTTTAGAATCATTGAAACCACACATAGGCACGGAGACACAGTAAAAATTAAGCTACATTTTTTTCAGTAAGAGTGGGTACTCTGACTGCATGAATGTGTTTAGGTGATGGCAGTTATGTATACAAAACCTGTGCTATATGCTTACATAGGGCAGGTGCATAGTTCTTGTGAGGACACCCATATAACTGCCAAGTAAGTAAAGGAAAGCACATAAATGCTGTGAAATCAAAATATCATTATTTTAAGTACACTTTATGTCGGTCTAAACAACCTCACAGCTGCAGCACTACAGAGGAACAAGCTCCATGATGTACTTTGAAATACCTGTACGTTAGTTTGACCCTGTAGACCCAATTCTCAGCTATTTAAGCAAAATATAAACCCCCTGGGAGCTGCGCTTGCTTGAAGGCAGCAGGACTGAGCTTTGCTTACATGTCATTTGAGTTCATCTAATTATACTTAATGCAGCAATTAAAGCACAGTGGAATTGAAGCACTGCAGCTCTGCTGGTGTGGAGACAGCTGTGTTGATTAAAGTCTTTGATATATACTGCATCTTTACATGGGACAGAGGATGACACAGCCATAACCATTCATGGCAGTTCACACAACATCATGTCTGTGGGAACAGCTCTAGGATACAGGAAACAGTTTTAATAAATATCTCCCAGATGTCACTCAAACCATTTACCCTTTAGATGAACTAAAGCATAGAACCATAGAATGGTTTGGACTAGAAGGGACCTTAAAGTTCACCTAGCACAATCTCCCTGCCATGGGCAGGGCATCTTCCACTAGACCAGGGTGCTCCAAGCCCCATCCAATCTGGCCTTGAACACTTCCAGGGATGGTGCATCCACAGCCTCTCTGGGTATCGACAAGCCATGCCAGTGCCTCACCAACCTCACAGCAAAGAACTTCTTCCTAATAAATTTAAGCTAAAGATAATTTAGGAATGGCTATGAATTTCAATAATGAAATCAGAAAAAGATTCAACTAACAGGATTAATTGAAACAGGGCAAGAAAGACAAAACATTCAAAACTCTGTTTGCAAAACTCCTCAGAGCAGGATACGTTGAATGATGATGACTCAAAACAAAGAAATGGGTGATGGAAGCATCACACAGTTCAAGAAGATGCTTATTTTCGAGCCCTTAGAGCTTCTTCTGGCCATAATAAAGCCATGTAGGCTGAACTCTATGCGGACCCATACACAATACAGGCCAGGACTGGTTTTGCAGGCAAAATGAAAACATGCAAGTTTGCTGAGAGCTGCTGCTGCCTTTCAGAGGGGTATGATCCTGTCACCCAGCTTCTGCTATGAAGCATGGTAGCCCAACAGATGAAGAAAAGAAAAGCAAATATGATTCCAAACTCAGTAAGATATGGAAACTTTAGCCTTACACATGCAAGAAATCCCAGTTGGTTGTTTAACAGTACCTTGCACCCACACAAGCATCAGGCAGCCACTGTTTCATGAGTGAGAGATTTTTGATATTACTTCAGATGAGTTATCGTGGGATTTTATTTCAATGTCTCTTTTTTTGGTCATATTTGTATCTGCCTCCTTTCCTAAGAGGAATTTTGGATGTTTTTTAACTCCTAAAATCTGTGGTATAGGTGACTTTTTAAAGAAAAACACACCAACACAACTCAGGAGACCCCTTCTAGCTTTTGGACAAGCAGAATTGAGAAAATGTAGGTCAGTGAAGCTTGAAAAGGCATGAAGGATGGGGGAGGAAAAACACAGCAGTTCAAATAGAAGTGAGAAATGCAATCAGAGCACGAAGAAAGGCAGCAAGGAAGTTCTCTCAGTGAACTTTGATGGCTCTAGAAGAAAAAGATCTCAAAAACTACTTTTGCCTTTGGAGATTTCACACTTCTGTTTAGATGACCACTGACAAAAAAATAGCAGTCTGAGCAAACACTGTTCCCTCCCTCAGTTATTTTAAGATCTCCTGATATCATCCTCTGCTCTATAAGAGCTTAAAAAATTAAAAATGTGTTGTTATAGGTCAATGGGAGGCGATGCAGCAGTTTATAAGAAATTTCCAGGTAGCCTGTCTTGGATTGATCCCAGCCAAAGTCATCAGTAACTCATTTACCTTTCTTAATCTTCACACACAACAGTAAACATAAAAGATAAAATCCTGTTTATATGTGATGCTCTGGACACAGAGAGGAGGTGTAAGCCCATTAAATTTTAGACACAAACACAAGAAACAGTACACTAAGATGGCTGGGAAAAACACACGCTGTAGGCTTCAATGCTTCAGAAGGCTTGAGAACTGTTATACAAATGACAATCATAAAATTTACATATGGACATCGATATGAGACACTAATTAATCTAGTAAATTGCACAGAGGGAAAGCAGACAGGGAATATGTGTCCCTGTACAAACCACAAAGTTCTCAGCATCTTAGGCCCTTCATATTCACAACAGGACTTCAGTGAACTATCAAGAAAAGGCAACATATGGGTTATGCAACCTTGAGGAAACATAAGGCATTACATATGTGACAAATACTATCACCCAGTGTGATGAGCACTCACAACAAACAAGCAAAAGGGTTAAAAATAACAGCTCCTGAGAGTATGTTTGACACATAAACCCATCTCCTAGTGAAAACAAGTGGACTGAAAAAGGGAGGTTTAGCTTAAAGGATTACCAGGCAGGTTTATTTCTGGGGCTTCAGCTGTTAGGAACCAGATCAACACGCAGAGGAGATTGACACACGGTCTGTAAAGATAAATCTTGTTCTTTCAAGGAATGATAGCTAAAGTTAAGGTTGCATTCTGAGTTGCCTTCACTCTCTGTTAAGTGCAAAAAGAAGTGCAACATCCCTAAATTAAGCATAGCTTTGGTGAGTTCTCTGCACAGACTGCTTTCCCACAAAACACCAATTTAGGAACAGTTCAGTTGTGAAGTAATGTTATTCTAGACTTTGATGCTGTTAGTAGACAAGAAACAGGACAGATATTCTGTGAGAAGAACTGCTATTACAACAGCAAATTTCAAAGAACAAGGCAGGGAGGTCGGACTAGATGATCTTTAAAGGTCCCTTCTAATCCCTACCATTCTATGATTCTATGATTCTATACTTCAGGCAGGTTAAGGGGAAATCAAGCATCTAAATGCCAAGAGAAACTGGGCTAGAGCAAGGCAGCTCTGCACTGAATGGTGTTAACACGCTGTTGTGTTACTGCAGGTCTCTGCTCCAGAGAGCTAGTGCAACAGGCTGCAAGCAAAGAGCAGAAGTTGCACAGCGGTCTATTGTTATAGAATAGTGATCTGTGCAGATGGTGCAGCAAACAGGGCTAAATGCTCTGCAAGTCAGATTGCTTTGAAGAGCAGGAGCTATGCCATGATGTGTCAGCTGGATTCTCTGAGAAACAGAAAATGCAGACATATAGAGCCTGGAGGAGCCCTATTAGGATTTTGGTTTACCTCCCTGCTGTGCAGAAGGACCCAGACCAACATCCATCCCATAAATGCCTCTCTAACTGCACTGATAACCTCCTACAAAGTCCACAAGATCCCTCAGCATCTGATTTCACTGTTTGAAAGTTCTTGTGGTTTTTTTTCTACTATATAACCTCTTTGTTACAAATCAAGATGACTACTTCTTGTCCTCTAGACATCGACATGGAAAGCAAAACACCACTACTCCCTTTACAGCCTCTTCTATATTGTATGACTTGTCATTCATCTCCCTAGCTCAGTCTCCTTTTCCCACAGCTAAACAGTTCCATCCCTGCAACTTTGCTATATGCTTTACATTTACAAAGCCTCCTGTTCTCTTTTCTGGGATTAAATTTATCTTAAATCTCTAAACTCCATCTGAAGACTCAGCAATGCCTCAGAACACTGACTGGTAGATGAAGCTGGACAGTAGTGTCAGCTTTATGAAATGATCAGGGAAGTGATGGTAGTAAAAGAGTGCCTGGGTTTTGTTTTGTTTGTTTGTTAAGAATCAGACTAATTTGTCTAATTTGCTATAAGGGAAACTGGTCCCTTTAGAAAAATTTCAGTTATTAGCTACAGCAGAAGTTTGTTGTTGAATTATGTTCACACTTGTAAAAGCAAGATGTAAGCACACATCTGTTCTGTTAAAACTGCTGCCTTTACCTATTTTTTTGTCTTAAATATCTTCCTTTAAACTTGACTGACTGCACTTAACTAAGGAATAGGACAACTATATAAAGATCAGTTAGTGACTAGCTCAGGATAAAATCACAAACTTCTCTCCAGTATTCCTGCTTATCAGAAAACGTCTTGAAAACCAAGCTGTATTCCTGCTTTAGTGCCTCCAGATGGGAATATCTGACCCTTGCAATCTCACAGATATCCTTCCTTTGCTCACCCCTTCCTGTAAGCTATGTCTTGAAAAAATTCTTAACATTCAGTGTATAATCTGTTCATCTGATGTGTCTGTAACGGTAAGAAAAGTCCACTTATTTCATCATAATCAGTAGCTCGCTCTAGGATCTGGATTCTTCTGACCACACCATTTCTTTTCAGAGACCATGGAAGAGCTTTAGCAACTGCTGATGGCAGTTGCTCATCCCACCAGCACCGTTCTTTTTTTTTCCCCATCTATGTTGAATCATAGAATCACAGAATGGTAGGGTTGGAAGGGACCTCTAAAGATGATCTAGCCCATCCCCCTGCTCAAACAGGACCACTTAGATCAAGTCACATAGGAATGTGTCCAGGTGGGTCTGAAAACCTCCAGAGAAGGAGACTCCACACCCTCCCTGGGCAGCCTGTGCCAGGGCTCCCTCACCTCAACAGTACAATAAAATGTCCTTATGTTCAAGTAGAACTCTATGTGTTCCAGCTTCTTCCCATTACCCCTAGTCACTAGATATAACAGAAAAAAAAGGGATGGCCCAACCTCCTGACACCCACCATTTAGAAATTTGTAAATATTAA
Organism: Urocolius indicus; assembly: GCA_013401255.1. Lineage (NCBI taxonomy): Eukaryota > Metazoa > Chordata > Aves > Coliiformes > Coliidae > Urocolius > Urocolius indicus. The sequence continues at coordinate 25,229 of WBNH01003535.1, read as the reverse complement.
TAAGATCTCCCTCACAATCTCCTCTTATGCAGATTAAACAGCCCCAGTTCCCACAGCCTTTCCTCAGAAGGAAGGTAACATAGAGCTTGCTCATTAGAGATCCGTTCTCAAATTCTGTGACCTGCTGCACAGACTGTTTGTGGCTCAGATAGAAGATTCTGCAGCCTTAAGGCTCATCAAACTACAGAAACCCTGTAAATATAAGTGGCTTCACTTGAACTTCTTGTTTCTGATTTTCAACTGTCACAATGTTAAAATCTAGGTGTACAAGTGCTAATATTAAATCAACCATGCAAATATGAAGACAGAATGAAAAATGAAGCCACAAATCCCTAAAGTGATGTAGCACCAAATAAAAACTTCTTCTTTGTGCAGGAGAATAAATGTAAATTGACATTGTAACAGTGTAAAATTATTAAAGAGCCCTGCTTTGAAAAGCTCACAAACTAATTGTATGCAATACACAGTAGTAGTGGAACTTGACGTATGGTTGCAAGAGTAAAATCCAAGACTTATACAATAAATACAGCTGCTGTGGCTTTGAGGTTTTTTTGTTTGTTTGTTTTAAGAGAATATTCAACATCAAAATGAAACATAAAACTGAAAATTGGAAGGAGACAGAAAGCTAACAAAAATATGTCTGTTCAAGAATAAACAACTTCCAAACTCATACAAAGGAAGTATTATGTCACAGGAAAGAAAACAATGTGCTATTCAGAAAATTCAGATCTAATGCAGTAACACTAACATCTTTCTAGTGATGAAAAAAATTAAAATAGAATGAGATTGTATTGCTTTTATTTATTACCAAAGTATGCATTGTGGTCTTACATTTTCTCACATTCATTGATGAACTTCAGTGTTATACCAGAGTCTCTAAGTTATTTAATAAAACACATGTCTCCAGGCACACAAGAGAAAATTCTTTCTCCATTTTGGACATTCATCAACTGAATCTGTTGTCTGCAAAGTTTGGTTCGGGGTCTGGTTGTGGTGCCTTTGGATTCTTTTTTTTGTTAAAAGCACAGCTCAGCAGACATCCATTTGCAAGGCAGTATTACTGCAGCACACAACACCTAGGTCTGGGCTGGCAGGCAACTTGAATGATTTCACTACAGCATAATGCAATATAAGTCATACAACCAGGGGAGAGAAGAGCATTGTAAACCATACAATACTGTTTTCAGTTTGTAAAACCATAAATTGTTTGGATTCTCTCTTTACAGAGAAAGTCTTCATGACTCAGTTCCATGATAAACGTGCTTTGAAGGAAGCATTGACCTCTTCATCCCAAAAGCGCGGACAGACTTAAGGACATTTGCACTAATTTGTTCTGGCAATGAGAGTTTAATGCCACCAAAAGCTTCTCTGGACCACAGCCATTCAAAAGCAAACGGTTTCTTCATTTATTTTACCTATTGATTACCACTATCATCCCCATCAGGTGAAGGCAGATTCCTTGACTATTTCTGGGATGAATGGGGCAAAAGAAAACATGATCCTTGTTGTTTTAAAGATGTTGCTTGGCACTGTTTGAATCTACATTTAATACGAGAAGAAATCATAGTGAAACAGATTTAAGTACTTGTAAAAAGCAAGAAACTGATATGACCTGATCAAAATAAGCAAATCTGAGTAAGGCAGATTTTTCTCATTTTGCTGAAACAAGCACTGCAAAATCATCTTTCTCACAATTGGCCACTAGTTACAAATTCAGCTTTTTCTCCATGGTCACTCCCTGACATCTAACTTGGCCATCTGGAACACATTCAGAAGGAAAGAAGAGAGGATGTGAAGTAAGAAAATACGGGTTTAATGCAAGACACCATTACTTCTACTGAGTGCAAGATGCACTTACCAGGAATGGAGGAGAGGATGCACAGCTGTCTGATGTCTGTATCGACACTATGTTTGCCTCCAGCTCTAGAGACTAAAAGCACAATAATTTATAACACTTCTCCCCACAAAAATAATGAATAGCGTTAATTTATAGCACTCATAGAACACTCAGTGTCAGCTTTCATAAATATCTCACACAGGGAGCTGGTTCTTGTACTAAAATGTATAGGAGACTGAGACATCATGTGACACAAGTGAGTTGCTGTGGTTACCCTGTGTTCCCTTTGCGGCCTACGGGGAGAGAGAAGGTAACAATTGTCAAGAAGACAATTCAGATCTTGGGTAGGTTAAAACGCTCATTGAAGGTGGATCCCTCTCTGCTGACCAAAATAACCCCCCTGGAGAACAAGGTGGGCACCATATGAGGAAAGGCTGTGGGGCTGTTTAGAGAAGAGGAGACTGAGGGGGAGTCTCATTAGTAAGTATATAAATGGAGGGTGTCAGGAGGTTGGGACATCCCTTTTTACTATTGTATCTAGCACCAGGACAAGGGGTAATGGGATGAAGCTGGAACACAAAAAGTTTCATTAAATATAAAAAAAACCTAATTCACTGTTGAGGTGAGGGAGCCCTGGCACAGGCTGCCAGGGGGAGTGTAGAGGCTCCTTCTCTGCAGGTCTTCAAAACCCACCTGGACATATTCCTGTGCAACCTGATCTAGGTGAACCTGGTTCTGCAGGGGGGTTGAACTAGATGACCTTTAGAGGTCCTTTCCAACCCTACCATTCTGTGATTCTATGATTCTATGCAGGTGAGGAAACTGAAATGGGATGGATTTGTATTAAACATAAGCCAAATACAAGGACAATAGCAGAGCTGGAAAAAAAGAATATCAATTGCACTATTCCACTTTGCTTTGAAGCCTGCATTTATACAACAATTACTTGTTCTACCTAACATCTGCTCCTACAGCCCTTTTGTGTGCAAAATATCTCACTATTTCTCAAACAGGAAACAATGTCTGGATGGAAAAGAGATTACTGCCATAAATGCAGCTACATCTTTATATCAAAGCTTCACAGTGAAATTTGGCAAAGTTTTGACAGTAATTTTCTGCCACGTGTTTGTTGAACTCTCTGAAAAGTGTTCTTTCTACAGTCTGTGAGCATAACCTCCAGCTTTGCACTGCTCCCATTAGATTCACTCTAAAACCTGAGAGGTAGTTGAACAGGACTTGGTGTGAAAAATGTGGCCTTTTACCATGTACTTTTGACACTGTCTCCCCCAACAACCTCATCAGAAAGCTCAAGCAGTGTGATTTAGATGAGTGGACAGTGAGGTCGATTGAGACCTGGCTGAGTGACAGAGCTCAGAGGGTGGTGATCAATGGCACAGAATCAAGTTGGAGGCCTGTGGCCAGTGGAGTTCCTCAGGAATTGGTTCTGGGACCAGTCTTGTTTAACATAAGGGGACAGTGAACCCTCAGCAAGTTCTCTGATGACACCAAACTGGGAGGACTGGCTGATTCCCCAGAAGGCTGTGCTGCCATTCGGTGAGATCTCGGCCGGCTTGAAAGTTCAGCAGAGAGGAACCTCAGGAGATTCAAACAAGGACAAGTGCAGAGTCCTGCATCTGGGAAGGAACAACCCCATGCACCAGTACAGGCTGGGGGTCGAACTGCTGGAGAGCAGCTCTGCAGAGAGAGACCTGGGAGTGCTGGTTGATAATAAACTGAACATGAGCCAGCAATGTGGCCTCGTGGCCAAGAAGGCCAATGGCATCCTGGGATGCATCAAGAAGAGTGTGGCCAGCAGGTCAAGGGAGGTTCTTCCTCCCCTCTGCCCTGGTGAGGCCTCATCGGGAGTCCTGTGTCCAGTTCCGGGCTCCACAGCTCACGAGGGACAAGGAACCTCTGGAGAAAGTCCAGCACAGGGCCACCAAGATGATCAGGGGACTGGAACATCTTTCATATGACGAAAGGCTGCAGGAACTGGGGCTGTTTAGTCTGGAGGAGACTGAGGGGGGATCTCATTAATATTTACAAATATCTAAATGGTGGGTATCAGGAGGTTGGGACATCCTTTTTTTAATACTGTACCTAGCAACAGGACAAGGGATAATGGGATAAAGCTGGAACACAAAAAGTTCCGTTTAAACGTAAGTAAAAACAATTTCACTGTTGAGGTGAGGGAGCCCTGGCACAGGCTGCCCAGAGAGGTTGTGGTGGCTCCTTCCTTGGAGGTCTTCAAGACCCCCCTGGATGCATTACTGAATGACCTGATGTAGGTGAACCTGCTCCTGCAGGGGAGCTGGACCAGATGGTCTCTAAAGGTCCCTTCCAACCCTACTATTATGTGATTCTATGCATGGAATACCAATGATTATTAGAAGCAAAAGGGAAACAAAAATCTCCAAAAAGGTGCTGGATTTCCTGTTGGAAGCTGCAAGGACTTTACAACTACATTCACTCAAATTTCAGAGCACAAAAAGGTATGATCCTAAATTTAAATTTTGTTATGTAAAAATACGCTGCCAGTTTTAAAGAGACTTGGGGCGTGAAGAAGTGCAACGTATTAACAGGAGCTAGCTCTATCTGGTCCTTTGCTTTAAAAGCTCCTGCTGAGTTGTTTTCAGAGCCCTTCATTTCAACAGACCAGCCCCATAAAGTTACTGTTTCCCCTACAAACTCTAGCATTTGATAAGGCATACCTGTCAGAATCTCCTAAATGACTCAGAAGTGGTCCACATGGGATCAGATTGAGACTTTTTAATTCTTGACACTGATGTGCTTAATAAATCTTGTCCTTGAAAGCACTTCCTTATGTAACAGCTATGATGAAAAAGGTTATTCTACAACAAACAGAATCTGCAAGTCTTTATAAACCAGCTACAAGGTGAAGTGAGTCAAGATGATATTAATAGTGGTCCATAGGTTTCATCTGGCTGAAGATACAATTCCTCTCACTCTCAGAGATGGAAAGCAGGGTGAAGACAGTATAAATCCCAACATTCAAGTATCTCTCACTGCCTAGACACAGCTAGAGGTGTAAAAACTATGACAGGGTTAGTTTAGAAGCACATGTGCAGCCCGGCATCTAGATGTGGGGGTTCCTGCCATCTCTGTGTGAATCTCAAGCAGGGTTCCAAAACTGGAATCTGGTCTCCAGCACAGAGGAGCATGGATTTAATTAGTTCTTTCTGTCACTGTGAAAGACATGAATGAATTACAGGAACATTTTATGCTCTTAACTATTCAGTAGATGAATCCAAAATATGTGCAATTACAGAGCTAAATATAGTCCCTTACAGTTCACAGAAATCAACTTGGCTAAGTAACTCATGGAGGGAGGGACAGAAGACATCTAAAAACACAGCAAAATCCGACTTCACTTAGTAACCAAACCTCACTTCTTTTGTATGGTAGTACTATTTTACTTTGAAGTGAAGCTTTCCTCAGGAAGTTCCACGTATTTGATATGACCAGCTGTATTCAAGCATATCCTAGTCTGTTTGTGAATGTCAAGTAAAAATTAAGCAGAAAAAAAAAGAAACTTCTTTACTTCTCAAACTCTTTCATCCCAGGTCTCTATATGGCACCGTCCAACAAATAATTTTGTAACTAAAAATCAAATGCCTGGTTTGATTTTTAAATCTGAAGTATCCTTAAGTGAAAGATGCAAGACCAAAAGCCAAAGAGAAGGACCATTTGGGTAATCACCCAACAATAGTGCAGCAATCCACATTATGCCTCACCCCTTATCTAGAGGGAGCACATCCAATGCCTGCAGGATACAATGTTCTCCCTTTCCAGTCTTGCTTTTGTTTGGGGTTGGATTTTTTTTTTGCTGAGACTGACAGCAAGCATGCCAACCCTATGAATATTCCTGGAAATGTGGAGCCTTATTTCCCTCCAGAATGAAGAGAGAAAACAAAATCATTTCAGCACATCAGGAAGGGCAATCACAGACTGAATGATCAGAACCAGGAACAAGCCTTTTTTTTTTTCCCCACACCCATAAGAAATCGCTGCTTCCTCTAAGTTACACAGGGTTTACTATTAAATAAACTACTTTTTTTTCTTACTGGTCAGGCCTAGACTCTTAAAAGCAAGATGGCAGCTATAGTATCAAGCAGTGAGGTAAAGTGTAAATCAGGCCCAAAGCTATGTGAAATTTGAAGACCAGTACTAGATGTGAGAGCTCTTTCAAAGGCAAATTCTCAAAATGCATTCACTGTTCTTTAGAAAAGTCAATGTCAAAGAACTCAGTGTTTGGTAACAACTTCCAGGGATATATATCGGGATATTTTACAACTTGTTTTTACAGTTTTTTCTGTCCCAATACATTTTGATCAAATCCAAAATACCAACACATAATGAAGTGCTGAAAGAGAGAGGGATAATCCCATCCTTAATGCTGCTATTGAAATACATACTTCTGCACAGCCTGGAAGAGAGTATCCCACCAAGATTTCTGCAGATGACATGGGTGGGAAAGACAGTAGACATGAACTCCCAAATACATAAGACCAGAAAAGGAAAATAAATCATCATCAGAAATACTAAATTAGTCAGACACAAAGTGCTTTCTACAGCATAAAGCAAATAAATCAAAGGGGGAAAAAAATCCCACCAAAAACCAGAGAAACATCCCCTCAGTCTCCCTAATATTCATAGGAGTAATAGGGATTACTTGTAACAATAGCAGATTTTATTTGAAATGGCTGAGTGTTTCAAGTTGCCAGCATGCTTTTGATTGCACTAAGAAAGTTACAGTCTACTGCATGAACTAGAAAAATGAAGTCATTCAAAATAATAACAAGGCTGCTGATTCACTAACATTTTTAATCCTGCAATTTCCATGCTTAAATACATTTTTAACAATATCCTTTTAATACTCAAATACATCCACACTGGCAACTTCAATACACTGATTGATGTGACAGTTTAAAGTGTTTCAAAGAGATCTGGGTCTCTTGAGGTTGTATCTTGAGATTGTCAAAATACATACCCTCCTAAGAGGGAAGAAGAAATAATTGAAGACTTGATGTACATTAAAACTGGAAACAAAGAGGAAATACAGATTTTTAAGGCCAGAGGGGACCGTTAACTTCCTGCACAAAGGAGCCCATAAGATTCCACCCAAAAATATCCTGCAGAGGGTATTTTGAAGCTGAATTACAGCTAAACATCCAGGATAGAAACACTCTTAGTGTAATTCAGGATTAAGACTTAAAATTTGAAAAGATCATCTTCATCGTTCTTCTGTAAACAGGTAAAAGTACATGAGCCTCAGCAGCATATCTGGGTGACACATTTACAGCAGAGCAGGATGAATTTTTAAAGAACAGTCCTGCTCCTGTCTTTACTGCATATCACTGTCAGTAATTTCATGAATGACAAATACGATGCAGTCAAATATTTCAGTTTGGAAAATGCACTTCTACACTGTCATGGGTTAAAATACAATCCCAAATACCTATTCATTGCTTTGTATAAAAAAACTCCTAGCAATCTGTGTGTTTCTAATCATTATTTATGCAGAAAATGTAAACTCATAACTAATACCAAAGGGTTACTCCTAAAAGAAAAGAATCCACCGTGACATCGACTATAACCCCGTTTCTGTTCTGTAACGTTCACTTTTTGTTCCTTCCCCCACATTTTGGTATCATCAGATCCAGGGTCACCTGGACAGATGAGGCAAACAGGAAAGGTTCACGTGTCATTTATTCTATTAGCATATTCTGAAAATTTAAATCTGTGTCATATTTGCCAGCAAGCAGAAACAACCTCAGGTTTTATAAGTGTTTTCAGAGTAAGAATTTGCCTCCATATATTCCCTAACTTTTGCTTGAACACTGGAAACCACATTTTCCAAAACTGCTTCAGTGCTTGCTGTAATCACAAACTTTAAGATAGAAGGAGCACAACATAAGGAGGGTCATCTTCTCTTAAATGGTGCCATACTACAGCCATAAAGACAGTACTTCTATATTGTATTAAAGCATGGAAAACAAAGTTATTTAAAGTCACATTTCAAAAGTAATAAAAAGAAGAAGAAGAAAATTTACATTCTAATTGCTTTCAAAGCACAACTCTTACAACTTTTTATTTCAAATGAGTCTTGAAACTTTGTCATTTATTTCTGCTGCGACTGGTGGCTGATGTTTATCCGCCAAACGTGTGGAGAACGAGATCAGAGACTAAACCTATGGTCTGAAAATCCATTAGCGTTTGTGAGAGAGGCTTCCCACAAAATTAAATGCCAAGCTTTTCTTTTGGTGTCTGTTCAACACCTCTGATGGTTGATCTTTAACAAATCACCATTTGAGGCCGAATCTGAGACGGCAAGTCCTAAGGCATGGCATAACAACAACTTTTAAAAATCATTCTTGAGAGTGCACAGATTTTTTTTTTCTCCCATTTTCAGTGCAAAAAATAAAAAACAACCCAGTTTCCATCCCCCATCAAAACACGTTTTAATTTGATATTGCAAGTACTAGAAATCAACAACCAATCTAACATCATGAAGACGCAATATGAGATAGGAAGCTTCATAGCCCACCTTTCTTCTTGACTGGCATTCTTCCTCCTACTCCTGAGTGTGGCTGCAAGCGCTTATTGACAGGTATGAACGATGGACTACTGGAAGGCTTGGAGAGGTCAGGAACTGGCTATCTATTGCAAATCACTGTTACAGTTCAGTTAGGAAATGCAGTTTCAATCTTCAATTCTATCCATAGTTGCTGATTCCTTGTACTGGATTTCCGATGCTTCCCACAAACAAGGAAGGGGGAGGAAAAAAAAAAGGGAAAAAGAAGAAGCTTTTTGATTTTTTTTTAAAGAGCTGTTTTAAATTTCTTTAAAGTATTATTTAAATCTATAAAAATACAAGAGAAAATGTTCCTTGGCAATATAAAACCTTATTATAACTCCTCTTCTGGCAGCAAAGTTTGAAAATTAAAAGATTTTATGTAATACAATTAAGGCACAGTCCACCTCTAGGCAGCTGACTTAATACTCCACCTGTACATGCTCAAAAACATTATTTGCAGGACAAAAACACCCAAGTAATCCAAATAAGGAGGAAGACAAAAACAATCCAAAGTGACTCTTTTCACTTCTTTCACTTCTTGAACGGATTTTGCTAGCTATGCATTAGGTGACTACACAGCAGACTGAAAAGGTCCCCTTTTCCTCATCAGACAACAGCCTTCTAAATATCACCCGCTTACCCAACAGAAGTCACTGGCCAGTCACTTTCATTTTTATTATCTGCAAGCCACCCAGCCTTACGGTCTTTAATGTCCCTCTGATCCTCCCATGTATTAACAGAGAGGATTGAAAACGAGGAAAGCAATCCCTTGACCTGGAATTATTAAAGTGACAGTGCTGCTCACTGGGCACTTTGGCAGATTGCTTTATACTGGAGTCTTTCACTTCGTGCCATTTCTTCCCTTGAACAGCGGCCACCTCGTGAAAGAGGAATAAGGAGAGTTAGGAGAAGAGCTTCACAAAAGGTTCATTTTCAGAGATAATGAAGTATTAATGAAATAAAAAGCAAGCCATGAGATCAGTCCAGAGCTCTCCACTCAGAAGCGCAGCTGGTTGGCTTCAATGTGAGACTCTCTCTCTCCCTTTATCTGGAAAAACAAAAAAAAAAAAAAAAAAAAGAGAGAGAAACAGAAAAGGGATAGATTTTCCTCATTTAGCTCGTTAAGGAAAAGTATGAAGAAGGTGGACTAGCTCCAGCCGCCTCCCTTCCCCGCATGAGCTGCGATGCACATGACGGGGCTTTGCTTTGCATCGTCTTCTTTAGGAGACGGAAACTGTGAAGGGGGCGGCTCTGTTTTTGCTCTTTAACGTTCACAATTGGGATCTGTTTGTTCCCGCTGCCCTCCGAGCAGGGACTCCCCCCTCGCTTCTCCCGGGTCCAAAGGGGACCGTCTGTTGCCTCCTGCAGCGGGACAAGGCAGAAAGGGCTGGCTCGGCGGGTGAGGGGCTGGTTCGGCCCGTGGGGGTCTGGCTCGGCGGGTGAGGGGCTGGTTCGGTGGGTGAGGGGCTGGTTCAGCCCGTGGGGGTCTGGCT
>WBNH01003535.1:0-15075 GCA_013401255.1 Urocolius indicus | reverse complement strand
CTGCGCCTGCCCCCATCGAAGGCTCGTCGCGCCGCCAGGGGGCGTCCCCGCGTCCCGCCGCCGCCGCCGCTCGGGGCCCGCGCTCAGCCGCGTCTCCATGGAGCGGCCGCCGCCCGCCGCCATCTGCCGCCTTTAGCAACGCGCACCGGGCCGCGCGCCGACCCCCGCCCGCCGCCCTCCGGCCAATCGGGAGCCGCCGTGCTGCGCCGGCGGGGGAGGCGCCCAATCAATGGCGTCCTCTGAAAGCCTTTTTGGGTCACGTGAGCGGGTAAGATGGCGGCGCCCTGACCGGGGGGTGGGGGGGGGGGCGTGAGGTGGGAGGGGCCGCGGCGGAGGCGGCGCGGAGCGGCCCGGAGGCGGCTGGCGGGGACAGGCCAAGGGCGCGCAGGTCGGAGCCGGGCCCCGGCGGGAAGGCCGAGGCGGTTAAGGGCTGTCGGCGGGGTGTAAAGCGCGGGGCGGGCGCGGGGAGAAGCCGCAGGCTCCCGGTGTGTGGGGGCAGCTGCCCTGGCTCGGGCCCGGCGGGGAGGCGTGAGGAGGCAGCGGCATGCGGAGGGACGGGGACGGCGCTCACAGCTCCGTGAGGTCACGGCTGAGGGTTACCTGAGGTCTTGGAGAGCCTCCTGGGAGCCGGAGGTACCGGGCACCCGCCGGCCCCGGGTGAGGTTCTGCCTCCCAGCCACCCGGGGCAAAGCAGGCACGGCCCTGCGGACAGGCCCTGGGACACTGCCTGCGAGTTGTCGGACACTCAAAGCGATTACGATCAGGAATGGAAGTCTGGAAAGCTTGCCTCTAGGGGGGAAAGTCTAGGAAAACCATTTTAATCGCTAAATGTCAGGTTTAATCAAAAGCTGTTGAGGTGGGTTGGCCTCGGCTGGCTGCCAGGTGCCCACGAGGCTGCTCATCTCACACTCCTTCTATGAACAGGACAGAGGGAGAAGATAGAAATAAAAGCTCCTGGGTTGAGATGAGGACAGGGAGATCGCTCACTAGTTACCCTTAGGGACAAAACTTCTGGGAAATTCATTTGTTGCCAGTCAAACCAGAGTAATGAGAAATAAACCCAAATCTAAACACACCTTCTCCCTACCCTTCCTTTCATCTCGGGCTCAACTTCACTCCTGGTTTTCTCTACCTCCTTCTCCCGAGCAGCACACAGAAATGGAATGGAGTTTGCAGTCAGTTCCTCACAGTTGTCACTGCTGCTCTCTGTTCCTCAGTCTCTTCCCTTGTTACAGCATGGGGTATATCCCATGGGAGACAGTTCTTCAGGAGCTACTCTTGTGACCCCAAGGTCCCCCATGGGGTCACAAGTCCTGCCAGCAAACCTGATCAAGCCTGGGCTCTTCTCTCCACGAGGCCACAGGTCCTGCCAGGAGCTGCTCCAGTGTGGGCTTCCCAGGGGGTCACAGCTTCCTTTGGGCATCCCCCACTCTGGCATGGGATCCTCCCTGAGCTACAGGTGGGTCTCTGCTCCCCTGTGGCCACCATGGCTGCAGGGGCAGGGTTTCATCATGAGCTGCACCACAGGCTGCAGGGCAACATCTGTTCCAGGTCTGGAGCACCTCCTCTCCTTTCTGCACTGACCCTGGCATATGTATTCTCTCACATATTCTGACTCCTCTCTTCCAGCTGCTGTTGCACAGCTGGAATAGGTTCTGCCCAACATGGGGGCAGCTTCTAGAACCTTCTCCCAGAAGCCACCCCTTGCAGGCCCCCCAGCCACATAAACCAAATAGAACTGTGCTTTCAGACTTGAGAGATGTCTCTGAGTGTCAATAGCAGGGTAGATATCTTCATGATTTCTTTTAAGTCTTTACAAAGTGTGGATTGGGGTTTTTAGTTCCTATTTGACAGTTATCTCAATTTAAACCTGGAGTACTGCCAAAAGCCTTTTTCCAGTTAAGGTCCCCTCATTGTGCTGCTGGCATTAGGGATTGTTGTGTTAGAAGGTGATCCAGCTGGAAAAAAAACCAAATATACTGCCCCTTGTTCCTGTGAGCAGCTTTCATCTGTGCTTCTGATCCAAGCTGCTGTATGGCCCTGGGGTTGGAGGTGCATGGGAAGGAGTATCTGAAGTTTGAGACTGTCCATTTTCATCACAACATGTACTTAAATTGGCTTCAAGCAATCGTCAAACCACAGCTGCAGTGTCACTAAAGAGAGCAGTTCATGTAGTCAGAAATATCAGACTTCTAGAGCTGGATGGTGCCCTTTTGCATCTGAGAACTCTACCATGAAAAAGAGGAAATGCATTTGTGGTCACATAGTGGCAAAAAAAAAAGTCTGAAAGTTGATTTGATTCACGCTGGGGCTGTGGAACTTTGATTACACTTGTTTGTTTGATCCAGGACTTCAAGATGGCAGGAAGAGAGTTTTTTGAACTAGATACTCCACAGCATAGACTATTTATGGACAAATTTAAGCGGATGGAAGTCATACAGAAGATGTTCAAGGAGCTTCCTAAAGCAGATCAGTAAGTGATGATAAAATAAATGGAGAAGTGCATCAAAATTTCAAGTGTTTTAGAGGCTTTTCTTGTCCCTTACTCTTGTGTTGCAAATCTTCTTTGCAGTTACAAGAAACATTTAATTGTGCAGATGCTTATTATTGTCCAGAACAGAAAACTTGTGTTTTGCAGTTGTTTAAGCATGGTGAGTTGGCTGTTCTCTGGCCCTGGCTCAACTGGCTTCTGGCACGTGCTGCCCAGCACTTCAGGTTCTGGAATGGCTGATCAGCCCTGACTGGCTCTGAGCATTCAAACACTCTTGTGCTAGAGCTAATACATTTCCTAGGAAAGTGAAATGTTGGAGAAGCATTAGGCAAATAGCATTGTGGTTCAGCTTGTGTCCTGCAGGGCTGGCCTGGGGCCAGAACTGAGGGAGCATCAAGCTGTGAGTTCTTGCTTTTCATTCTGCACTGCTGCCCAGTTTCAGAAAGGTGAGACTGAGGTATCCAGGTGGTGGCGGTGAACAAGTCAGCCAGAGTCATGCAGGCTTACCAGTGGGATTCTTGTCCAGCACAAAATCAGCTCAGCTACCCCTGGGCCTCACAACCAACCTCTTTGTGGTTTGTGATAGTGCATTTCACTGCAAAGCCTGAACTGGAACAGAGCTGGTTCTGTTAGGAGCTGTTTGCATGTATCATATTGGATAAATTATCTTATAAATAAGAGTCATCAGAAGCTTCCTTTATTTCTTTTTGCTAGGACTAAGTTGCTGGCAAAACAAACAGCTGGTAGTAACCCAGGGCCTCCCCACACAGGTGAGAGAGAACACCACCAAGGCTTTATCCCTCCTGTTACACTTAGTGGTGCAGCTTTGTGTGGGATCTGCTGCCCTCACATTCATTTTGCAACACTTCTCCTTCCCCAGAAGAGCTTGGAAGCTAAGAGTGAGGCAGATGCCTCAATGGTAATGTCTTGTTAGAAACTGTGGTACCTGGGCCTTGGAAAGGAAGAGCTGCCAGGGGCAGGTATGTGCCTTTATTTGAAGCTGTGCTGCCAGGACTTAAGAGTTTCAGTATCCAGAGGAGAGGTCAGCAATGGCTGGAAGAGGAAGCATCTTACAGTCAGACTGAGAGAGTTCCTGGTCACCAAAGTTCTTGTTTTTAACACTATGGAGCTAGTACTAAAAAATAAAATACAAAACCACAACCCCAAGCAAGCCCCTTCCCAAAACAACAATCCCCTCACCCCAAAGCAAACCAAACCCCAACCCTTCCATCCTCTTTCATGCAGCATAGCAGCCCTGTGCATCAGATTCTGCTGGGCCTGGGCACGTTGATGTGCTCTATTTTGGATTCCCAGAGAGTTGCTGAATTTTAATCTTGGTCCTCTATGTCTATGCACACAGGCATCTCACTGTCTGTGATATTAAACATGCAAATGGAATGAAATGGCTAACTTGCAGAATCTCTGCCAGGAGGACACTTCTTTGTGCAACATCCAGCATTAGGAGAATTGGTGATTTGAAAAGCAAATAGGTCCCTTTTTTAAAACCCTCAAACAGGAAGCATGGTTCCTAAATAAACATAAGAGAAATCTGACCAGTCAAGGCTTTTTTGCTGTATAGCATCAGAATGGAATTGTTAATAGCTTATTTTCATGTGTAAAGATCTGGTATGTGCTAATAATGAAAGTCTTTTCAAATTATGAAATGGTATCATTGGTCAGAGCAGGGGACTGGAGCATCTTCCTTATGAGGAAAGGCTGTGGGAACTGGGGCTGTTTAGTCTGGAGGAGACTGAGGGGGGATCTCATTAACATTTACAAATATCTAAATGGTGGGTGTCAGGAGGTTGGGGCATCCCTTTTTTTCTGTTGTAGCTAGCAACAGGACAGAGGGTAATGGGATGAAGCTGGAACACAAGAAGTTCCATCTAAACATAAGACAAAAACTGTTTTACTGTCGAGGTGAGGGAGCCTGGCATAGGCTGCCCAGGAAGGGTGTGGAGGCTCCTTCCTTGGAGGTCTTCAAGACATGTCTGGACTCATTCCTGTCTGACTTGATCTAGATGGACCTGCTTCTGCAGGGGGATTGGACTAGATGATCTCTAAAGGTCCCTTCCAACCCTACCATTCTGTATTTCTATGTTTTAATGGTTTAGGTTTTGCAGAATTGGCAGCTACATCTCTGAAGCCTTTTTTTTTTTTGCATGGTTTCTCAGAGGATAACGTTATGCTAAGCATTAAATGTGGAAGAGCTTTTTGAAATCACATGTTTAAATTGGTGAAGGGTTTAGACATTGTCACCTTTGATAATTTTGCAAATACATACACCATTTGGCCCAGCATAAATGTTGTGACCAGTTAAGCACTTTATTTCCTTTGGGGCCTTAATAGTAAATCCAACTTATTACACATTTTAAAAATACATTTTAAACATCATAACATTGGCACAGCCACAAAATCACAGAGTGCCTTCCAGTTAATTGCTTTGCCTGCCAAGAGTGGTCATTTCAGGAATGTTAGGTTTGTGGACACTAAGGCAGAGTTGCTTCGACCAAGCAACTGTGCCAGGTATAATGAAGAAGATAATGTACATTTTCCTTCTGTGAGTCAAATGAAATAAATCACAGACTGCTCATCAGGCTTGGAGAACTGGCAGGCTTTTTCAGTCCTCCTCTTGTGTTACCTGCTGGGCTGGAATGCACTCAAGTGGGAACTGTTCATTAAACACTGCCTCTGACCATTTTGTTCTGTTCTGCCTTCACAACAGTACAGACTGCAACAGGAATAGCTGCTCTAAACATATGTTCAATCCATGGTGGATAACACAGCCCAGTCCCTCTGTTATCATGGGGAAAACAGAAGCTCTAGTTCTGCAAACCACTGTGGTGGTCTTCTGTAGCCTTTAACTAGCACGAACTCCTGGCAGGGGAGGACATTCCATTCACCTGTGCCATGCAGGTGAGGAAGCCTGGACAGCCCACAGGGTCAGGGCAAGCCATCTGCCACCAGCTGCCAGGATGGTTACTGCAAGATCTCAGGTGATGTTGCTGTCCCACCTTATCTGTCCTGTTAGTTTTTCATGTGGAAACCAAATCTGTATTTTTGGGTAATGAGGCTGAAAACAAGGCTTAGTACAGGAGTTGGCTGTAATTATATATATTTTTTTTTCCTTCATTTCTTTGGAGAAAACATTCTCCTTAGAAACACACTGTTTAGGACAGCAAATTGCACGAAGTTTCCATTAGCCATAGTAAAATAACCCATGTATCAAAGGCTTCTCAGCCTTTCTGTCACTTCATTCCTGAGCAGTGTGTGGAAACTGGTTGCTTTTGGAAGTAGTGACAGATTTCCACCTGTGACCTCTTACTGTGGGGTATTCAGAAGCAAACTGCAGCGCTGAGTAAATCAAACCTTTGTACAGTTCCCAATTGCTGAAGTGACTTTCCTCCTTTCACAGGAACCTCTGTAACCACGGACCGTACTTCCTCGCAGCCAATTCAAGCTTGTGTGGCTTGGTAGCAAATAGCTTCTTCAGGAACATCCTCCATGTCAGAAAGGCTGTCTTCAGCTCTGCGCTGCCCATGGCTGTTGTTCCCTTTCTTTCCACAACAATAGTTTATGATGTTTTTGTGCGTGACCCTTTATTTTCAGGTAAAAAAAAACAACCCACCCTCATTATTTCTTGTAAAGGGCTGTTCTTTGTGTATCTGCTGTACCACCAGAGCAGCTTTTCCTTCCTGCAGAGCAACAGTCGTGAACTGTTGTGGTCTTGGAAAAACTCAGTTTATAAAGCAAGGGTTGAAAAACAGCTTATTGAATGCAGTGGACAGCAGTGAGTTCTTGCGTGGGAAAGGAGATACATATTTGTTTCTTTCTTTCTGTTGATAAAAAAATGTCGGTTACACATCACTAATTTTCAGCATTTTTCACCCAAAGTCATGTAAAAGTGACTGCAGCACAGCAGGTACAGTGTGCTCCACCTGTGATTTAAGTTGAAGGTCAGCTTCAGAGTGATAAATTCTTCCTGGGTTGGAATGAGAGGGATTTTTTGTAGTTTGCAGAAGGAAGAGTCGTATCAGAATGTCCTGTGTACTGGTACAGCTTGGCAGTTTCTGTCAAGGCCTTTATAAATAGCTGTGTTGGAGCTATGTGGGTATTGACAGTGAAACACTTTTCTTGCCATGCAGATGAGCTACCCTGTGAGGTCTGTGCTGTGGTCAGAGGAGGATTAATCGGGGCTGTTGTGGGTGGTCTCTATCCTGTGCTCCTGGCTCTCCCCATGACCGCCAGCCTTGCAGCCAGGTACGTCTTGTCAACCTGCAACGAGAGAAATGTATTTGTTGGTCAAATCTCGAGTTCTAAATATCCACAGGATTTAAACTGAGTCTGTACACACCTCTGTGTTCTTGTAGGCTTTTAGTACATGGAAGAGCATTTACACTAAGGTCTTCTAATTACAAGGTGAAGTTCGTAAAGGCTACAGCAACTCTCCCTGAGTGAAACAAGACCTGCAAACTGATAGTGTGAAGCACTTGGGTTTAGCTGGAACATTACAAGCCCCCTGTGCTGTGCCTGGGAAGGTGGTGGGGGAGACCTCAGGACACGGTCAGGATAGTTCATAGTATTTACCCAGAGAACACAGTGCCACCAGATGAATTTAACTCAGGAGAGAAGTAACATCTTCCTAAACATTTTTCATTAAGTCTTGATGTTTAAATTGAATGAGAAAAAAAAACAACCCTAAAACAAATTCCTAAACGTTAAGTTTCTACCACTGTTTATGTTGTTTAGGTATAATTCATCTCCCTTGCCAGGGAAAGAGAACGCATTACGCTTCTGGCTCACAACTGCTCAGCCTGTCTTCAGAAAGATGAGTTTGGGTGTGCTGATACAGGCTCTAACTGGATTGTATCTTGCTGCTAAACATCATGGAATATATGTCAAAATCCTGCAGCAGATGAGCACTAGCAGGGATCCTGAAGAGTTACAAGGATGAAGTTAAGCAACTTTCCGATGGCCTTGCCTAAGTAACCATAATAAACAAAGGAAGAAGTTCTTGCTTGCTGTGTCTTTTAACAGAAAACCAAAGTTAAGACTCTGCACTGGAATTCTTTTCAGTTCTGAACTGAAATGCAAAGTGAAGTTTTTCATTATGTCCAGCTTAGTGTGTCCACCTCAGTAATGGCTTTGTAAGGACAGGTGTGTTTCATTGGAAATGAGAGGGAAAAAAAGGCAATTATATTGTCTATTTATTGTTTGGGTCTAAGGTGAAGCTACATCTTCTAGAAGCTGGATAAATGAATATTATAGTGGATGGAGAGGCGGGGGAGGGTCAAGGCAAGGTTTTTCCAGAAATTCCTCAAAATTTGAGTATTTTTCTCCCTGAACTTTCATCTATTCTGCTAACACAGAATTTCTGTCACCATTACCCAGTTTAGGCTGTTAGAACGGTGACTCTACATACTGTACAGAACACGACGGCAGCAACGGGGAGTGATGCTGGTGTCAAACTTCTCAGTGTAGCTATGAAGTGACCAAAAAAAAAAAAAGCCTCATCAGAACACACTTTGCACTTGTAACTATTTTGCCTTGGAATTAGCCTTTTTCTGAAGCAAGGAACTGTGCTGGGAGGCCTGAAACAGCTGGTGCTGGTAGTGGGGTATCTCAGCTACTTCAAGATCAGTGGTCCAGAGTAATTAATTTATGAATTTGGCTTGTCTTCATATCGGTGACTGTGTGTTCTAGAGTAACATAAAATGCTCATTTTCCTACTGCATGAGATAATTTTAGTGTGTTCTGCATCTTGAGAATTAATCAGGGACTTTTTTTTCTACAGAAGCAACCTTCTCAATCTGACCTATGGCCTTAAGTGTAAAACCTGTGCAATGACTGCTCAACAACCATGTACACTTTAATAAAATCCTAATTTTTCCTGACATGCACATGGAAATATTATTGAGAACTAAGGGTTCAGCACAGAGACATTGAAATGGTTTAAGTTTATGCCCTAGCACTGATGAAAACATGAGGTTTAAGAGTTGCTTATTAAAGGAGTAACTCCAATTAAAGGAGTTTCATTGTGCTTATCTACTTTTTCCTAACAAATTTCTTGTTACAACACGAAAAGCACGCACTCCATTTCTATGTAACCAGGAGGAGTGGCCTGATCTGTGCAGACATCTCAGCCATACCTCTATCCCCCCACCACTTCAGAGATTCTCTCAGCAAGTGTTTTACAAGACAGTGAATTGTGGTATCTCAAGAAGTCATCAGACTTTAGCCAACAGAACCACTTACCTGTGGTTATAAAATCATAAAATAAAGCAATGACTTTGCAATAGTATCTTTAAGAATGAAAATGAATGGCTCAGTGATCATCATGAGCATTTAGCAAGATACAGTTAAGGTAAATGGCTCCTACTCCTTTTGACAGTGTATAATTCCAAACCCCCTTCTCATTTTGGTATTGATTCCAGTGATAAGTATTAGAGTAATCGAAATACACACGCTGGTGTTTAACAGTCTGGCTTGGACAAACCCCATTTTTTTAGCTATGAATTTCTTAGGGTGAAAGGTGAAGACTGTATGGAACAAGAAAAAAATACATTCCTTCATGTTTTTTTAATAAGTTGCAAAGCAGAACTGCTGAATACACAAATTGCAAACATCTATGTTAAGTGTTCAGCATGGGTCATGGCCAAGGTCAGCAATGCTCTCCTTGGGCAACACAGGTGGGGTGTTTCTAAAGACTTTTCAGTTATACACCAGGTACTTTTTAAACAATTGGGGAAAAAAGTTCTCCAGAGTGAGTTAAAGAATAAAGACTGAAACTGCTTCAGAACTTATCAGAACATGCAAGATGCCATCAGCAAGTTCCTCGATGCATACATGTGGAGAAAAGCCCTCACAGAAATCTGCAAACACTCCTTCTGTTCTCCCTTTTGTACAGGGGGTACAACATAACTCATGCAGCTCTCAAAAAAAGTCAAAGGATGAAGTTTTATCAGTTCATAGAATCCTAGAATGGTTTGGGTTGGAAGGGACCTTAAAGGTCATCTCGTTCCAAGCCCCTGACATGAGCACAGATACCTTTCACTAGACCAGGCTGCTCCAAGTCCCATCCAACCTGGCCTTGAACACTGACAGGGATGGGGCATCCACAGCCTCTCTGGGCAACCTGTGTCAGTGCCTCACCACAATGAAGACCTTCTTCCTAACATCTGACTTACATCTGTCCTCCTTCAATTTGAAGCCATTATCCCTTGTCCTATCACCACAAGCCCGTGTACAAAGTACCCCTCCAGCTTTCTTATCAGCCCTTTTAGGTACTGGAAGGCTGCTCTAAGGTCTCCCTGGAGCCTTCTCTTCTCCAGGCTGAACAACTTCAACTCTCCTTGCCTGTGTCCCCAGCAGAGGTGCTCCAGCCCTCCAATCATCTTCTTGACCTCCCACCAGCTAAAACAAACTTCTTACAAGTGCTGCCTTCCCCTCTGAACAGCCAAGATAGAGCACATTGTAACTGCATCCCTTCTCCTACCATTTCACTAGGAACAATCCAGCTCCAGACCAGAGCCACAGCCATCACTTATTGCACTCTTACAAGAACACGTGTGTCTAATACATAATGCCAGACTTTTGACTACTCCAAGTCTGAACCACCACCAAAAGAATGCCCAGAGACTGGCTCTAGACAAGAATCAACAGAAATACTCAAAAAGCACAGTTTTGATCACTAGATGTACCACTTTTGATGGTGAATCTCAACATTACAACCTATTCCACAGCCTCTTGCAAAGGATACTTTCAGCCCCCTGCACCATGTGTACTTGGACACCATCTCTAAGCAGCTGGAGACTGCAGAGACACACATTTGTTTTTTCTCACAGATGCTGCTGAGCTCTTCAGAGGAAAGACAGAGAAGTTAATTTAGACTGCTGCCAAGAGTCACAGCACCGGAATCAAACTGTAAAGGATAAACAGTGAACTGAGCAAGAAATTGTTCCTTCTTTAAATGCTAAGTAGTCTTCAAGACACTGTGGGGTACAGAAATACTAAAGACTGAAGTTTAACACGCAGCTTAACACCAATGGCACTTCTGAACAGGGCATTTGCTACAGCTGGAGGCCAAAACATTTTTTTAAGTGATGGTTTCTATGAAATATTCCTTGTTAGCATGCTGCAGGCTGCTTTTACTAGAATGCCTGGGATGCTACAAAGCCAGCGTGGTGGTTTTAACTACAAATAATCGAGTACCATGCATGGCTCACTCTGGAACTTCAAAAATGTCCGTCCTCTCAGCACCCTCAAACCTTTCATTACTTTCACTCCAGTGTTTAGTGTGGAAATCACAATGTGATGAAAGATGATAGTTTATCAGCATATTATTAACCAGTCATCAAACTACAGAACCTAAAAATGGGACTGAAAGGAGGATGATGCTAATAGACCACAGAAGCGTTTATGTACTCTGCTTCTCTGTGGTTTATTGATCAAACACGTCCACTAACAAAGAAAAACAGCTCTAAAATACAAGGAGTGGTGATTCTCAGAAGTACAATGCTATCTTCAAGGAATAACACCTTCATTTTGTCCTCACCACAAAATTAACTTGAGACTGACAGACGAGGAAGGACATTTCTCCTGCAGACACTGACCCATTTTCTCTTGTTTTCCAATGGATGACCCACACAGACAGCTGCAACAGCTTTTCCCCCTTTCGGTTTTCCCATGTTGTGTAACAAACCAGTCAAAGCAAGCCATTAATGAGAGGAAAAAGATGAAAAATCATTTGAGCCCATAAATTGAAAGATCGACAAGTCTGATTTTATTACGATATCGGATTCTTCATCTGGATGGCACATAATTACAAAGAAACATTTACAATATATTTTCAAGTATTAAGTTATGTCATTTCAAGGCTTCCACTTCAAAAAACTACATTAATAATACACCATACAGATAGTCCAGTCGGTTAGAGTTTCAAATGACTTCCTCCCCTCTATTTGGTTTAAATACGATTCAGTAGGCACTAGAAATGCCTGCAGCCACTTACTTTCTTGGGACTCGGCCTTGTTCTTGTACCAGTATACATCGTTTTGTCTGTCAGAACATCAGCTCCTCTCAGACAACAGCTCACAGGTAGTTTCGTGACTAAAGCCACGTGCAGCTTCACAACAGAGACCAGAGCTACGTCCCTGACCCTACCGTTTTGCAGCGATGCAGGAAGAAAGAATGCATATTTAACTTAAAACCCCACTCCTACGCTGAAGTAACTGTAACAATGCCATAACATTTGTACTTGCTACATTAGCATTTCTCTTTTCATCAAGCATGTTAAACTTCAAAATTAAAGCACCTTCCTGACGTCTGAGCTAGGCAGATTGAGCCTAGGTTGGACCTAACTCGGTGGTTTCCGTTTTGCGTATCAGTCAGCGAGGGTCTGGATGGTTCACTGCGTCCTTTGGCACCAGTGAAACCCATCGGTTACAGCAGGGTTACACCACTGAGACTGCAACTGCCAGCTCCTGTGGTTGCCACCATAGAGGGGTACGGTCACACGAACCCACTACATCTCTCTTGTGCTGGCAATGCACCCTGAACAGATGGAACTCTGCACACAGTGAAGTAAAACCTGCTCAATAGGACATCATTGTCTTTGAAAGAAAACATCTTGGATGACAGTAAACGATCCCAGCATTCAACCTTTTTTCTTTTTTTAACCAAAGACAGCAAAAGCCCTGTTACCTCTTTATTCTCATTTCTTATACTACCTTTTAAAATAAAGCAGGAAATGTGGCCAGCAGCTGGTCCCGTCTCTTCTGCCCCAACACAGCTGAATCCACTTTAGCATAAAGAAAAACAAGGATGCTAAATACACATATACTTTATCACACAGTGATGTTTCACAAAGAAAAAGCAAATGCCTTTTATGCCGATGAACACTTAACAGGGTCTAGCACCAATAAAGCAAAATGACTGGGAGAAAACACTTTTACCTTCCACTGAGCCTTAAACACCAAATATTTAAGGCTTTAAGAAACAAGACTTTACAAACACTAAATAGAATCTTTTGGTTTTAAAGAAGTTAATAAATGAAACTTGGTTTAGGAAAGTGTATTCTTTGTGAAACCTCACTTTACATATTATCATTTTCACAGTCCTTCTTCCCCCACCTGACATACATATAAACAAACCTGAACATTGTCATACAACTGAAAAAACAACCCGCTCGCTCACCTTTTGTGATGGGGAGAAACACTGACTAGTACAAGAAAACACACACTATCGTTTGTCAAACTATTTTGGTTTTCTTCCTGTCTCAGTTAATTATGGAGCATCTTTCAAATCTTTAGCCTCGAGACATATATTTGCTCATCTCCAAACTGTGCTCAATTGGATGAAGTTATAGATTTCTGGAGGCTAAATTAAGAACTCTAAAATTAAGCACATGCATCTACAGGCTATATACCTTTAGAATTTAAAGCTACTCTGAAGTAACACAGGAATTTCAGTGTGCACAGGCACAGAGATTTATGTATGGGAAGCTAAAGTAACGAGTTACTTCGTTGCACTGCATTCTTCAAACTGCAATTCTCCTTAAGAGGTCTATGCAAGTGACTCCTCTACGTTAGATTCCACTGTACAGACATAATCAGTGTTCAGGTTCTGTTTAAGCGGGCAAAACTCCGCATCATGACTTAGAACAAGCTAGAGAAGGGCTTTTTGAAGGTACCGTGCATCCCTAACACTAGGCAGCATTTTAAACCAACAGATCACAAATTCTCTTTTTTTTTCCCATTTAAAAAAGCAATTTACTTACACTTTTGGGATAGTCCCCTATAATAAAAGGCTGTGAACGTCACATCCCCCTTTTTAGCTCCTTTTCTCCAGCTCATCAGCTACGTACATTGATAATTCCTATTTCACATGTTGTAAGCATTTTGCTTTTAATAAAAAACGTAGCTCGTCTACTGGTTACTATGTGCACATTCATTTAAAAAGGGTAAGAGGAAAACAGCTAACTAGGAGGATGTGATTGTAATTTTCACTATTAGTTATCATCCAGAGCTAGACACATTTTGGCAGAGTAGGCCAAGGACCAGAGAAATTATTTCCTGAACCAGTCATTACAAGAGACTGGCATAGGCAAAGCAAGCTGTCTGATACCGCATTATGGGAATATATTGATCCTTACCAGGTTGCGAGGTGGAAAACGACTGTTCTTTAACCCCTACACAACGGAGCCTGGCAGGGCAAGCACCTAAAAGAGAAACTGTCAGAGAGGTTTTAATAGTAATGTATAACTGAGATGCAGTATAATTTCATATGCATGCTTTCTTTTGCCGACCATTACTATTTTCTTAAGTCTGTCCAGTGACGATGTCTTAATGAAGTTTTTGGTTTGGTTTTCTAAGCAAGCATTTTCGGCTCCTCAGGATAAGCAGGCTAGACATTTATCTGACTCAGGACTTGGGTAGTCAGCATTATCTTTACTGGCAACTGCGAAGCGGAGCCGAGCACACCTTCATGGGTCAGGCCGGCATGATCTTTTCACCCAAGTGCTGCAAACGGGCTCTGGCGGCACCTCTGCGTGTACATGCGCGCGTCAGTTTGCACAACAATCATCGCACTGCTGTTACACAGCTTTGCACGACTCTTACGCCCAAGAGGCTCAAACCACTACCGTCCACGCACCAGATTTACACGACCTTTAACCAAAGGCCACCATCTGGCTCCCAATGCACCATTCAAGCGANGCTGCAAACGGGCTCTGGCGGCACCTCTGCGTGTACATGCGCGCGTCAGTTTGCACAACAATCATCGCACTGCTGTTACACAGCCTTGCACGACTCTTACGCCCAAGAGGCTCAAACCACTACCGTCCACGCGCCAGATTTACACGGCCTTTAACCAAAGGCCACCATCTGGCTCCCAATGCACCATTCAAGCGAATTTTTTTTTTTTCCTCCATTGTTACCCAGCCACTTAAGTGCCGGGTTCCCCTCCTCTGCATCTCCCCCAACACCACCCCATCACCACTGTATTTATTCTTTTCCTCCGCACCATTGCCTGCTTCCTCCGCCGCGACGCGAGGCCCCTAGGGGTGAGAACCCCACGAGTACTTGCAGGAGGTACTTGACCCTACATTTTGAAGGAGGCCGCCGCCCGCCGAGCACAGATGGAGCAGAACTCCACCGACACCTGATCCCGCTCCACGTGGAGGCAGATCCCGCCGGGGGCCGCCCACTCCTCCTCAGTCTCCGTCAGCAGCGCCGCGTGTTCCCGGCCGGGAGGCTGGGCGCTGGGCAGGGCGTAGTCGTGGTCGCCGCTCTCGCCGGCAGGCTGGAGGTGGTGGCAATGGCGGCGGGGGCCGCCCGTGTCCCTGAAGAGGCTGGTGCCGAGCTGCAGCCCGCCGGCGCGGATGCCGGCCAAGCGGCTCAGGAGCTGCCCTAGCGCGCTCTGGTTAGCCAGCACGGCCCGCAGGTAGCCGCTCTCCCGCTCCAGCTCTCGCAGGCGGCGGCTCAGGCCGCGGTTGCGGTCCCGCAGCTGCCGGTTCTCGGCGGCCAGGCCCTGGAGGCGGCTCTCCAGCCCCAGCACGTACTGCTTCTTCTTCAGCCGGTTCAGCC
>WBNH01003530.1:32495-93406 GCA_013401255.1 Urocolius indicus | reverse complement strand
TCCCATCCCGTCCCATCCCGGGGACCAGCTGGTAGCGGTGACAGCCGTCACACGCAGCGCATCCCGGCCGGCGCGGGTGGCAGCGCGGGGGTTGAGGAAGGGACAGAGCGTCCTGTCAGCCCGTGAGAGCACAAGGTTCCCCTTCTACCCAAAGAAGTGTTTTCCTTTGTCTCTTGCTTCTGCCAACACCACGCTCCCGAACCCCGGGCGGCGTGCGAGACGAAGTTTGGAGAAATGACATGTTTGGTCTCTTTGTTTCTCGTCCCGGTGTTGCTCAAAGGACCGATGCGCAATTCTCCACCAACTTTGTCCTTTTAATAGTGTCTGGTTGCTGCCATCCCCCTTTTTCCCCCGTGTTGTACCAGTAACCGGGGAGAGATTCTGGCAGTGTTTCCTCCCTTGTTCCGTTTGCTAAATTTACCCTGGTGTTGTGAGTATTTCTGTGGGAACGTGGGAGATGCTGATAACCATCAACTACTTTCCGTGTTATCTGTCGGCTTTTAGCTTTTTAGTGCTTGGAGACAGAAAATGTCATATGTGCTGGAAGCTCATGGGCTTGCTTGAAGCATGTTACCTCCAGTGCGGGTAGAAACTGTTCGTTTAACGGGGTTGTGCTTGTGGTGGTCACCTGGGACAGCTTTCAGGAGAGGCAACATCCCACCCGTTGTGTGTATGTTGGTATACATGTGCGTTAGTAAATGGCCAAAGTGTTTCTTATAGAGATGTCTATGGTTCTGTGGCATTTTTATGAGTGACGTGAGCAATTATTAAGATGCTTAAGCTTCTGTTGTTCGAGAGCTGGCTTGTTTATAGTGGCCGAGGTTCTTGGTGTGACTGTTGAGAGACTCGTGAGCTAGCAGTTACATTGCAGGAGAAAGTCTAGGAGGCATGTTCTCAAGTGAAGCAATGCACGGTAGGATTATCTGTGTTTATGAGCACAGACATCTAGAGAGAAGTTTGCATTTTGGAGCCTGACCCAGTAGGACTTTTACATAAGCAGTTCTCTCGTTGAATACTGAGGCTGATACATGCTTTGCACCTTCCTTGGTAGTTAGGGGAGAAAGATGGGTTTGGATCCTGAGTGGCCAGGTGTCTTGGTCGTACAGAAACATACACCAGTGTCTGTGTATGGCTGAGAGCTGAAACGGTGTGCCTCAGATAAGGGATGTGGTTGGAAGGTCTACGAATTCATTTCAGGGTGGAATTGGATTGAGTGTACTTTCAAGTTCCCGGGTGAAGCAGAACTATTGATTCCAGTTGTTCCCTCTTGCCTTTCTTCCTCAACCAAGAACCTGTGTTTTCTAGCGGCCTCCACATCAGCTCACGCCTGGTGTTAGCCATTCGATACTGTAGCTCTCAGATAAAAGTTGGAGACAGTGCCAAAAGCGACGGGCTGGTTGTCTTTTCTTGAGATGAATTGTCTGCTAATAGAGGGTTTCTCTGTATGTGCATGTTATGGAAATGTCCAGAATACCAAAGAGGAAAAGAATTTCTCTGGGGTTTGACTGAAGACAGTGGTTGTACGAACTAAACAGAAGCAGTTGTTTTGCCATAAAATGTTTCTGTGTGTTGGACAAGGAATGTCTGAAAAAAAACCAGACTTGGAGACTGCTTAGAAATGGAAACAGACGTGTCTTCAGTGAAACTGTGTGGCTGCATACTTAGTCTTGCTTATTTAGGTGGATAAAAATCCACTCTGAAGGCTGATGGAAGAGCACTGTCATTAGACAGTCCGTTTCTTGACCTTATAAATGATTTTCTTATTGTTTGAAGCACTGTACTACTTGACATTCTGTAAGTTTTACTGGTTTCTGGGTTTTACTCTCCAGTCAGATATTGCTTATGTTTACTCTGCTCTGCTTGATGAATCATTCTCTAGCAAGTAGCTGTGAAATCTGTAATATGTATTCAGGAACAGTGGAAAAACGTGTTTTTGCTGTAAAGATGACAGAAATGTCTAGCATTCTGTGTACAAAATTACTTTGTAGAGTTGCTGCTGGGCTAAAAAAAGTTACCTTCTGTTTCTTGCTTTTTTTTTTTTCTTGTCACTGTAATTATTCAATTTTTTTCTTTGCTTTGAGTCTTCAATTATCTACCTACTCTGAATTTTCTTCCCTCTTTCCTTTTTCTTGTCTTCTAGTTCTGACTGTACTAACACCATTGCTGGTTTGCTACTCTTAGAGTGTTAACGTTCTCCCAGTATCTGTCCTTGGCCATCAGACACTATGAGGAGACTGGCTTTTCGAGGTGCTGGTTGTACTCTGGTAAATCTGGCAAATTATTGATTGTATGTACACCATCCTCTCCATTCCTCTGCCTTAGGCCTTTGCTTTTCTTTACCCTTAGCTGTTAATTGTTCCTGCCTTATTCATCTCATTCGTGTGCTTGAAATTAATCCTGTCTCTAACATGTGGTTGTGTCGTGCTGCCATTCCTCGTGAATCGACTGATTGCTTCCTAGAAGAAATTCCTGGATTTGGTTGGAAAATGGGTTTAGGCTGGGATGGACTGATCTATTCTTCAGCCATTGAGCTACAAATAAAGATATTTTTTTTTCTGTTACCATCACTGGAAGTTGTGAAAGAGCCAACACTTGTCCCATAAATCACCATAGTTTGTTGGATGGTGGTTATTTATTTGTCATTGTTTGTGTTGGTAAATAGAAAACTGTGGCCAAAAAAGGTTGTTATATTCTACTTCTTGATGACTGAGCCATTCATCCTGTGCCTAAGGTGGGAGTGGCAGGGTCACACGATAGTCCAGACCTTTTTTTTGGCTTGAATCTGAGACAAGATGTTCAGTAACTGTTAAATTTTTGTTTAGAATTTGTTTTGCGTTGAATGTTTTTTTTTTTGTTTGGTTGTTTAGAGTTTGTTGTTTTCCTAATTTGACAGAGTTGAGTGCTTTTACACCAGAGCTCAGCATCTGTCTCTGTAGAGCCTTTTCTTTGAAAACAATGGGGTGAAGTATCAAAATGTATGTTGTTTAAAGACGTAACCTAGCAAGAGCTGCTAAATTCATCTTCATTGCTGTGAGCCCTGGGCTTTCAGACATTGCTGTCCTCAGTGACTGTAAAACTGTAAGAACATTTTCATTTCCCTTCAGTCAATTTTGAAAGAGCTGGTTGTGTTAGATGTATGGCTTCAACTGGACCATAGTATATAACAAACACACGTGGCTCATCCTAAGTGTTGCTAGCTTTATAGTCAGCTCTCACCAAGGGGGTTGGATGAAATGTCACCAGTTCAAGAACATTTCTCTTCATTATAGAAGAAGTTGGATTCCATGGGTTCCAAGCGGCGAAGAGCTACCTCGCCTTCCAGCAGTGTCAGCGGAGGAGACTTCGATGATGGCCACCACTCCACAAATATACCAGGCCCAAGCAGAAAGAGGAGGAGACTTTCCAACCTCCCAACTGTAGATCCTGTTAGTACCTTCTTATTATGCACAACTTTTTTCCTTGTGGATACTGCACCCCTGTCTGGGAAATGCTGGATTGTAAAATGGATGATTATCTGTAACACACACTGGCCCTGAATCTCATGGTGTCTTGGCTAAGCTTTGTTTAGGATCATGTTCAGCTTTGGCTTCTTTGTGCCTCCCCAGTTTCATCTTTTTCTTTCCCATTTTCCTTTTGCTCCCTTTTTTTGCTAGTGATTTTAGCAGATGGAAGGATGTTGGAGAAGGAGCTGAAATGATAACATGCGGAAGATGAGCTGTGTCTGAGTAGCAAGTGTAGAGAGATAAGTAAGGAATAGCACAGGCAGTGATTGCTGAAGTGTACAGTGCATCTCTTATGCCTTTGATTTAGCAGTCTTAATTTTAATTGCAGGGTAGAAGAACCCCTGTCATTGTTTTAGATGTCTATATCTTGGAGAGAGTGATACAGAATTAATTTACATTCTGAGTGTTTTACTTAGAATTAGCATTGAAAGAGAGCTCCCTATGTTAAAGAAAAGACAATTCAGCAGTACCCAGCAGGCTTGTCAGGTATCACACTGATGTGTGAGATGCACCAGTTCCTTCACACTTCTGCTTTAGAGCACCCTGTGGATTGGCATCTTGTGTTTCTCATTGTACACAGGTTTTGAAATGTTACCTCCTTCAAGTTTTCTCCTTTCTCGTTACTTTATTGTTCTTGCATTTTAGATTGCTGTATGCCATGAACTTTACAACACCATCAGAGATTACAAAGATGAACAAGGCAGGCTCCTCTGTGAGCTTTTCATTAGGGCACCGAAGCGAAGGTAAGACCACGGTTATGGTTAAGCCTTGAACCTAAAATTTAATCAGGGAATAAGTGAATGTTTAGAAACACTTCAGCATAAATAGCTGTGGAAAATGTAAGTTAAATTTGTCATAGTTTCACCCCAGTGTTTGATAAAGTATTTGATGTAATTGTTCAATGGGACATGCTAACATTAGTGCCCTTCTTCACTGAAAAAAAGGGTACATGGAATTAAAGTAAAATGAATGCCTAAAACTCCATGCCTTTGACAAAACAGTCCACATAAGTGGTGGAATATAACACTAAGGGCATATCTGAGGAAGATGAATGGAACTGACCCTTGAAAATGCAGCAGATAAAGTGATTGAATTTCATCTTAAACTCGGAAAACTGAAGATGATAACAGAACGTATAATAAAGTGAGCCTACTAATAGACCACTGATCTGTCAGCTGTAACTGAAATGTACTGGAACTTTCTTTGGTTTTTTTAATCATAGACGTGTAGGAACTTCAGTGTTTTGGTTTTGGTTTTTCTGCTTGGAATATAATGTCTGTTTTTGTCATTGTAACAGAAATCAGCCAGATTATTACGAAGTGGTTTCTCAGCCAATTGACTTAATGAAAATCCAACAAAAGCTGAAGATGGAGGAATATGATGATGTGAATGTGCTGACTGCTGACTTTCAGCTTCTCTTTAATAACGCAAAGGCTTACTATAAGGTGAGGAAAATACATATTAAAGGCTCAAATTCAATTGTAAAAATGGTAGAGATATGTTCCAATTCTTCCTGGGTTTAGTGAAAAAGCTTTTAAGTTTTGCCTTCGTTATTGGTGAGACAACTGCACAGATTGTGTTTATTTGCATATATTTCTGTAAGGTTCACCTTATCTTTGTAAGATGTCTTACTGTAGCAATTTTTCTGTGGAAAACTTAAAAATAATGTGTAGTGGATCTTCATGCAGTTTCCAAGAGAGATCCAAAGGAAAAAATAGACGTGTAAACTGAGAAAATACTCTTCTATTCAAGCCTTCCCATTTTAAAACACATTCTCTGTAACCTTTTGTAATAGAAAATGGAAGAATTTATAGGAGGAGTTAATCAATAGCATACAATAAGAGGGTATAATCTTACTGTTCCATTGGTCGCTTAATAATATGAAGAAAGCACATTGATTATCACAGCTGGTGAAGATGGATTGTCAGTGTATGTGATGATATATTTCATCAAGGGTGCAACCACCATGTCCATTCCTCCAAACTGAGTATGTGAGGGATTTTTTAGCTGTTAACGGGTTTTCTTGCAGTTGCTGTAAGGAAGTGGGGGAAAAACTGGATCAATCTCATTTAATGGAAGGCTATAAAACTCTGCAATTGTATGTAGTGACCAAGATGATACAGCAAACCTGAAACTGCTAGTATTACCTTTCATATGTCTTTGACTTTGGACTTAGATTTCTGGATTCATGCATCTGCACATTGTGATTACAGTTGAAAAAGTGCAAAGTTTTCCAGATTCATCATGTACTTCTGAAGCTTTGCAAGGCATTCAGCTGTTAATGTTGGCTTTTCATGGTTCCTACGTGATGGATGAAGGAATGTTGACATTTATGGGGAAATGTAGAGTTATGAGCTGGAAGTATTGCACACAAAACAACCTCTTCTTTTTTTTTCATCTTCTACCTTATCCACGTGGTTCCAATGACACATAGAAACAAGGAACAGCTGATTCATTGTCAGGGTCTTAATTGCAGCAGGTGTTTTATTGGCAATACCAGATTAGCATGGAAACCTTTGGGTTTTTTCAGTGTTTTGGTTCCAGCCTTGCACTTTTGAGCATCTTGCATTAATATAGAAGGAAGCAAACTAGTGGTAAGCTTAAGAATAGTTCTCATATTGATTTCTCATTTGTATTACAAGCTGTCATAGGTTGAGAGACTGAAGAAAAGCATGATCAGCAGTAATAAGTTGGCACATCTGCAGGAATACTTGATTTAAGAGTTAAGTGTCAGAGGAAAGGGAGAGAAAAATGTATGAGTGGAAAAGCAGTCATTTTCTGGGTGATATTCTGGAGTAGAAAATGTTAATAGGCACATGCTTGTCTGCCACTACCAACTCTGTATTTAGAAAACTTAATTTGCTCATTACCTTTTCTAACTCTTCCAAGAAAATACACCTAAATGTGTGCCCAGGTGGTAGCATATTGCCAAGTTCTTTGGAATTTCACAGTTAATGCTGAGTGTAAATCACTGCAGTGCTTTCAAAGATCCTGGCACATTTATTGGCATTCTCCTTCTGTGGAAATTAGTTTTCAATGGCAGCAGTGTTGGCTGAGATCACATTTGTGGCAGACTGATATTTACTCTATTTTAAATAATGGTAATGCGATGCTTCACCGAAACATGACGATTTCTCCAGATTCATCTAATAGGCTTGTCCAAGCCTCAACCCATGTCATTTTATTGCTAAGTTTTCTGAAGGACTCAGATGGACTGATAGAGGTTCTATTTTTCTAGTATATATTGTAATTCTTAACATCTCTGTTGAAGAATGTCTGGAGCAGGAATTTCTCAGGTTTTCTAATATTTATTTAATGCATTTCATACTTTTCAAGTACTTTATAAGTTTGCTTCAAATAAGAACAATCAGACTTTTGAATCGAATGTTTGATTTGGTTTTGCAGCCTGATTCTCCTGAGTATAAAGCTGCCTGCAAATTGTGGGAGTTGTATCTGCGCACAAAGAATGAATTTGTTCAAAAAGGTGATGCTGACGATGACGACGAAGATGAGGAAGGACATGACAATCAAGGCACAAATTCTGAATTAGTAAGTGTGGGCATGACAGCTGCAGCTGGAGGAAGCCATGGCTGTGTGTGTCAGTTGATTTTGAGAGGGAGATTGGTCTCTGTGTATGAAAAAACATTAAGTCATATAACAGTTATCTTATGCCCTAAAAGGTATTTATTATACAAATGTATTAATTAATAATTTCACAGTTAATAATTTGTAATTTCATAATAATTATATGTGTGTTTTACTTTTGCCTAGCAAGAAAAAGTTGTGATGTTTTCTGATATGGGTAAAACATGGTTCTGGTTTAGTTGAAACTACTATGATGTGTGCTTGGTATCATGCTGGCTTTGAGGTTTGAGGCGATCAAGCTTCATGATGTGTTTTTCCAGCGTGTGTCACGTTCAGTTAGAGCAGCTGTTCCTGGAATGGTTTGTAAGCCAGATATGACAATATGAAGTTTGGGCTTGTGTTGTGATGTTGGGGTGCATGTTTTCAT
The DNA here is from genome assembly GCA_013401255.1 of Urocolius indicus. Lineage (NCBI taxonomy): Eukaryota > Metazoa > Chordata > Aves > Coliiformes > Coliidae > Urocolius > Urocolius indicus. The sequence goes on along the minus strand of WBNH01003530.1, from coordinate 85,891 downwards.
TAGTGTGGACAAGTCTATTCTGACGCTATGTGGTGCATGTCTGACAATCCACACCGTAAAGGTGGAATTAATATTTTCTCCTGTGTTTACCTAAATGCATAAGCAATATTGTTTTCCAAAGTTTCATCTGTGTTTTATAGCTGATTTTTTTTCTGTTTTTGAAAAGTAAATCCATATATTTTGGTGCAACTTGAAGCACTCCACTATGTCTGCTATTAAAACTTCTTGTGATTTCATTTCTTACATTAGTCATCTCCGGGTTACCTGAAGGAAATTCTTGAGCAGCTTCTTGAAGCTATAGCTGTTGCCACAAACCCATCAGGACGCCTCATAAGTGAACTTTTTCAGAAGCTTCCTTCTAAAGTGGTGGGTATTTTAATAATATTGTTTATGTTCTAAGTTGAAAACTAGAACGCTGCTATAACTGATGTTATATGCTATGATGGGCACACTCAGGGTGCAGCTCTTTGCTACTGTCTCATCAGTGGCAAACTCCAGTTGTTTTTAGAGCTTCCCTCTCTTCTTTGATCCTACCCACTCATTCCTGGCCCTTCATTACAGAGTGGGGCTTGTCTTGTTTTGTCAGTTTAGGTAATTGGGGCTTTTTTTGGTGCAGTTTTTAATCTTTTAAAATACATTAGATCTCACTGTTCCGATTCAAGGCGTGGTACAAGTTTAACCAGCAAAATAAATACACTGGAGACCATGGCCACACATTTGTCTTTCAGACAGAACTGTTCCTTTATGTCAGTTTATTGATGAGTTACAATTCCTTGAGTCTGCCTTATATTCTGGCTGACCGAAATTGAAGCCTAGTGCTATATTTATGAAGCTCACACTTCTTGCCTGCAATTCATCTTATAGCTCCTCTGTGAGCTATAAGAACAAATGGCTTTCTGTCTGTTTATAGTAATATACAAATTATGTTTGTTTTCCAGCAATATCCAGATTATTATGCAATAATAAAGGAGCCCATAGATCTTAAAACTATTGCCCAAAGGATACAGGTACAGTATGAGCATATTAACATGTCAGGGTATAGGCTTTTGTTTAAGAGTAGGCATTCTAAAATTGTTAGAAGCCCTAGTTTTGCCCCTGCTATTTGAAAGTCTGAGCACTATGCTGATTTGATGTTCTGATCTGGGCTAATGCTGCAGAAGTAGCTGTGTTGAAGATCAAGCATTGTAAACTGTAGTGTGCTGGCATCAAGCCTGAATATCTTGGATTTCTTGATGTTTAATGGTTTAAAGTAGTTCCTTGGCAAGTGCTGCTAATGTAAAACATTGAAGCATTGAAGCTTGGTCGCGCGTTATCATCACCTGCTTTAGTTCTAGTGCTATAAATAAATGTTTTGTACTGATGTGTTTTTTCCTTTTCTCTGGCCATTTGAAATATTGCTCTGTAGTTCTAGCGTTTTGTGTAATAGTGAGGGATAGCACATAGAATAATTGAACTAGAGAATAAAGGCAAAACAACATTTTTTCAGAACCCTTCAAAATTAAGATAATGTATGAAGTATTTTTTCAGTTTTTTACTTGGCATTCATTCATAAGCTCTGCAGGGACTTAGCACTTACGTTTGTTACTGTCTTTTTCATTACTTTTTCCAGATACTTACCTGTTCTCCTTATAAATATGGTCTTGGTTTTCTAGAAATGTTCCCTTTGTTCTATATGACTTCCCTTTGGTTTTCACTATTGGCTTAGTTCTCATGCTGTCTCAAGGTTGCCACTTACTTCAACCTGTTCTGGTGTTTGTTGTATAGAATGGAACTTACAAAAGCATTCATGCAATGGCCAAGGATATAGATCTTCTGGCAAAGAATGCCAAAACCTACAATGAGCCTGGATCACAAGTATTCAAGGTTAGTCTCAGGTTTTTTGCGGTTTGAGTTCAGCTTTTACTTTGCTGCTTTCTGTGCTGATTAATCCTGAAACGAATCTTCAACATAAGGCACTAAAGACTGTGTTTGTATTGTTGAAAAAATAGCTGTGAGTGGCTTTTCCTTTATTTTTATATTGCTTTTTTGTATAATTAGGTTTTATGTAACTTTTCCTTGAGGTATATGTTTCTTTCCAGTTAAATTTTATCTCGGGATAGGAGTTACATGACTTCTTTGGAGGAATGAAGGATCCATATACTTGTGATGGAATTTCAAATGACTGAAACTACAGGTTCAAGTGATAGTGGCCGTACTCTGCTGTTAGCTTTTCCAGAATGCAGGAACTGATTTTCAGCATAAGTTTCAAAACTGGAGTCATGCCTTCTTTGCATATTTTTTGAAAGTCCTCTTCCCTTTAGCCCTATTTTTATGACCAAATTGCACCTCTTTTTTTCATACTTGTTCCACCAGCATTTTGTGTACAAATTACCACATTGCTGTTTCCATGTACTCTGGAAGCATAACTTTTTCAGTTGTACTTCTGTTTGGATTTTAGTTTCAGTTCCTAGTTACCTTACTCATACTTGCAGCCTCACTCAAAACTTGTAACCTCAATTTTGTGAACTATTACTCTGAGTATCAAGTCCACAGGTGTAGAATGAGAGACAGCAAGCACTGAGAAGCTTGGTGATGGTAGTGACTTTTTGATTGCAAAGACACAGACACTCATTTGTCTGTGTGGTTCAAAGTGGAGTTTGTGTATATTTTTTAATTTTAGATTTTAAAATAATTTCTAAAATAAATACTATGACAAGGAAGAGCTTGAAGCTACTCAGCTGTTCTGTTCAGTTTTTATAGCTACTCTGAGTGCATTTCAGGAAGACTTTTTTCTGTTTCATAGCTAAATGTAAAACCCCCTTCATTTTTGTTTTAGATTTTTTAGATGGATGAATGTAGCTTACTATAACAGTCTTCACTTTCAACATTAAACAAAAAAACCTCTTTTAATTGACAGGATGCAAATGCAATTAAAAAAATATTTAATATGAAAAAGGCTGAAATTGAACACAGTGAGTTGGCCAAGTCAAGTCTCCGAATCAGGTACTGCAAATTGAGTTCCTTTTATAATCTCAGTTAAAATCTGTATAGACGTTCCTTTAATTTTGCTGTGGAGAACATTGTGGGAAATAATTATTTGGAAACTTGGTTTGGGGTTGTTTTAGAGGTTACACATCTCAAAATGCTTATTGAAATACTTCTGTGGTGAAATATTTCTGCAATGTCTTTGATCATGAGAAAAAGTGTCAGTGGATCTTTCATGACTTAAGCTATAGCGAGCTTCCACCACATGTGTTTATAAGTTAATAACAGAAGAGGAATAGTGAGGAACAAGGAGTGGTGATTTGCTTTGCTTTGCAAGAAATGCTGGTTATTTTTAGCCTTTTTAGGAGCTGAAATGTAAGAGCTCAGTTAATTAGATAGGGGGAGAAACATAGGAACAAGACCTGAGGCAAAAGATACTTAGAGAGAAGTCTACATTATATAAACTCTTGTTTGAAAACGAATTTCTAGCTCTGAAAAGAGGTTCAGGACACTGAATATCTATAATTATTAATCAGTGAAGTGTAGATTTCATCTTGAATAGGCAAGTATAAAACACTGTTGATACCTCTGTTTCTTTCATGGAATGATTTTATTTAGCAGTCAGCTCTTGTTCCTGTGGAAGTCCGTGGTGTATAGAGACGTGACATGATCATTTTTGGTGTTTCTTTATCTGAAATGCAATTAGTTTTCTTCTTGTACTAACATTTTACTTACAAGTAGCACTCAAAAGTAGGTTTAGATGTTATTTGCCAGTGTGAGCCATGTCATTTACCTAAAAAAATAAAGTAACTTGTTGCAAGTGATCCAGAGAGTTAGCAAACTCTTGCAAGGTGGACTCTCCATATGTATTTGAGCTGTTTACTGGTGTTTGGTGCTGGAAAATAGCTGTTGTCCTTTTCTGCAAAGATTTGTATGGTACAACTGTAAACACTACACTCCTTTACTTTACTGAAAGGCAAATGGAATTCTGTTGTTCTCTGAAAAACGTGTAGATGGTCTCAGTATTAAAAGTATTGTGTAGGATTGATTTTTTGCTGTTTAGTGTGTTTGAGACGTTCAACTTCTATAGTGGTTTTCTGGTTCATTTGTTCAGTGTTAGCAAGCTTCCCATGTTTGGGTGAATCATTGTTGGAGCACATCAAAATATAAGAGCAGAAAAATTATTAGGGAGTAATTCCTGACACACATTGTAATAATTTTCCTTCTTAAAAATGTGCCTAGGGCCAAAAGACCTTGGTTCCACAGAGACTGTGAACATTCATGTGTGTTAGCTTTGTGGTAACTAATATCCCATATAGGCGTAGAGGTTTTCTATTTAAATTGGAGTTTTATTTTGCTCCCTGTTTGGCCATGGATAAAGATCAGGATGTCACATCTGTGTATCATGTTTCATTTTGAGGCTTCACTGTTTTTGTTCAAAATAAAGCTGTTTGCATAAGAAGGGATGACAGGTAAATCACACTGATATTTGTTAGTTGAATTCCTCTCTTGCACTGCCAACCCATTTCCACTTCTCAGCTATCTTAATCTAGATGTTCCGTTACGTACTGTGTTCTCCATACTTCCAAGTCCTGAAGTAATCTGAATGTCAGAATAATTTACACCTTCCTTTTTTGTTTCTCTAACTTGGAAAAAAACAAACAAGCAAAAAGCCTGAAGCAGGCTACACTAATATTGGACTGAATGGAAAACATTCAGAAGTGGAAGAAAAGTATCATGAAAATCAAACCTTCCAGCTGCTGTTCTGCATTTTGCCAGTTGCTTTTTTTTAATCAAACCATTAATCTTATTTTAGTTCCTTTCTGCTGAATCTGCATCACAGAATCATTATTTTTTACTTAACTTCCTAACTGGTTAATTGTCTCAAAGGGGGAGTCTCCTTTACCTATTGCTGATTTTGGTAAAACACCCCCATATTAAAGTTAATTTACTGTATTTTTATTCTGAGTTTTCATCTGCTTTGGTCATGAATTCAAATTCACCATAACTTTACTAACCTCACTTCTACAGACATACTGCCTCTGTGTCAAACGTCATGCTTTTATATTGTTCATTTTAGATTGCTCATTGTTTCCTTCGTCGTACTAAATTGCTCTTTGTTGGTGCATTTAGCTGTCCTCCCTTAAATAAAGTGGCAAAATAAAGTTGCTTGACAATCATGCACTACCAAGCAACTTGAAAGGGACTTTCAATACTGATAAAATGTGACTGGATCTGTGTGATTAGCTTTAGCTGGATGCTAAGGAAGATTTTTGTTGGCTGCTTTCACTGCTACTGTAGGCTGAGCTGTGTGTATGGCTATTAATCCTCAATCTAAATATTACCTTTCCCTGACTTCACAAACAAAATCAATGTTAATGCTGGGGCACTAAATGTATCTTAGTGTTATTTGTAGCTTTAAAACATTTTATATCTGTCTCTGAACCTTTTGGCTCATCTGTCAAAGTAATTCTGTAAAAAGCTTTACCTTTGCTGCGTCTTTTCTTGGGTCTAAGGTGGGCCTCTTTTTTCCCCTTTCCTTGGCTTTGTCTCTACCACCTTAAGGACGCCATCAAATTTGACTGCTTCCAAGCTGACAGGTCCTTCCTCACAGGGTAAAGGCAGTGTTGGGGATGAGAGAAATTCTTCTAACAAATATTATCGGTAAGTAAATTGTGGACTTGGAGGAAAAGCTGTGTCGTTGTATGGAAATCTGAAAGTTTGGGGAGGGATTTTTCTTGTGATGTGGTTTATTTTTTTTTTCAGTTGGGAGAGCTCTTCAAAACTGACTCAATTACCTTTGAGATTCAACTATATTTCAGTCAAATATCTATTTAAGTTACTTGGCCATAATTACTCTTCTGTGTTTGATTTCATATTTAACATTTCAAAACACCTGTTGTGAAATGCTCTATGTGCAATTATTTCCTTGGAGATGTTCTGAAGAACAATCTGTTAAGCATCATTTCAAAATAAAACAGGTGAAAGAAACCATGTAAACATGTTGTAAACCTAGAAACATATGTTTGGATTCTAAAAGGAAAGAATGATGGAAACTGACAAAGCCTGTAAGGAAAAAAGAAGTACTGCATTTGGGATTCACTTACAGCAATCTCACTGAGTAGACTGGATTACTGGAGGCTTTCTGGTTTGTTATTTCAATCATCAGTTGAGAATTTTGGTACCTAGCAAAGGCCTTGTGTCTACAGTATCTGTGTTACTGTTTTGAAATCCTTCACGTAGACAAACTCCTATAAAACAGCGTCAAATACCAAAGTTTTTAATTGGCAGGAATAATAATTATCCCCTCAACAATTTAAATAGTAAAGTATTCAAAATAGGTCAGAAGATGGCTAACTTGAGCTTTAGCTTCCTAGCTTTTTGGTGTCCAGTTTTTCAGTTTGATGGACTGCTTCTTAAAATAGAGGGGAACTGATGGGCTATTAACAGCTTCTCAAGGGCTTCAGTCTTTTCTTACGTAGTGATGTTTGTCTTCCTGATAGTGTGGACAACTGTCATGAGCTTCATGTGTTTACTCACACACTCTGGGTGACTGGTAATGGTTAACATGATAAACTTTTTAAAATCTATTGTGTACATTTTTTTTATTCACTCTTCCTCTTTCATAGTAACAAAAGATCAGCTCAAGGAGATCGTTTATCAGCAATAACCATGGCACTGCAATATGGATCAGAAAGTGATGAGGATGCAGCTTTGGCTGGTAGGACCTGAAATGCAGTTTCTGTATTTATTTTCTTTAATTAAAATGTTTGGAATAAGCAAAAGTATAGAGTTCCTGATACGTTGCCAAATATTTTTGTCATGAAGATACTTTACCATTTCCAAACCCCACGTGTAATTCTGTTAAATCCAATCCATGATGCCTCTAAGTACGGATTAATAAACGTACAGCTGGTAAGACAGAGGAACCCAAACTTGCTTGTGTGTTTTGAATTTAGTGTGTATGTTTCCAAGAATACTTATCCAAACTTTAGGAAGCTGTGGCTTGGTTTTATTCCTTCTAATATGAGACAGAAGAGAAGGCAGTGGAGAAAACCTCTCCTTGCGGTAGATTTATGGTGCTGAAATTGAGAGAAATCTTACTCACACTGGCTGATTTTATCTTGCTTTCTTGTGCCATTGGGCCTTCCAAGTACCTGTCAGATTTTGTTATTTGAAGATAATCTGTGTGAGATATAAGGATAGATAAATGTTAAACTTAATTTAGAAATATCTGATCTAGCCTAGCAGTCATGAAATCTTGCACGAGAGATTATGCTAAAACAAAAGCACATGAGAAAGCATGACTTCATACAGCATCTTCAGTTTGCATTTTACTCTATGCATATGTGATGCAAGATATGAATTATATCAGATATTTCAGTATTGATCATAAATTATTGTGCATTGTCTTTTAAAGTAGCCTGTCTTGGATACATTCTTAGTAACTTCCTGGCGTTCATCTCAGAGTGGATTTCTGAAAAGGTTTTGTCATATACTGTTGTTTAGTTATTGTTTACATTATTTCTGCATTGATTTGAAGTGCTGTATCTCTTCATTGTATATTTTGGGGGCATTTATTTCACATCTGGTAAAATGCAATTGTACTTACCACTGTTTTCCAGTGACTGGATATACTGTAGATTTTTTTCTGGATTATTTTAGATCTTGCTGCAAGCAAAAGCATTTTTATTCCTGGCTAGCCCAGAGTTCAGAGTTATTACTTTGGAGCAGCTGCTTTCTGGGAGGTGTGAGAAGTATTTATTAGCTTGATTCAGCGTGATTGTTAGCTGCTGTTTTTTGCAAACTGTAATTCTGTAGAAACACACAGCTTTTTATGTTTTGATTTAAATCCATGAAGTGATTTAATCACTTTCAGGTGACACTTCTACTATGGACGTTATATCATTGGGCCTTTCTTATGAATCTGAGGTTTTGCCTTGTTGCTGTTGCAACTGTCCTGTCTTTATTGTGTTCACCTAAGGTGCAGTGTCAATGTTTTTGGCACACTTCTGTTAATTGTAAGCTATTCTGTCCCTACAACATACTATTTGGACACTCCTATGCTTTCAGTCTCTGAAAGGATTTTTATTTAAACTAAGTGATCTTTTTATTAGCTGCTCTGGTATCTCATCTTTTTTCCTTCCTCTAAGACTCATTAAAATAATTGAGAACTGGCCTGCGTGACACGAAGAGAACTTTCTCCTCTTCAATAAACTAAATCTTTATGAGCTTCTTCATAGCAGCTGCCTAAGCAATGAACAATGCCTGTTTCCAGCTTGGAGTTTATCCTCACAGTTTCAGAGGGTGTCATGTTGTTGAGCTTCTAGAAGACTTCCAGCTCAGAAAACGTGAGCAGCTTCTGCAGCTCCTGTGCTCCTTGTTGTAAATCTCTAATAGCAGGCAGAAGTGATCGTTAGGTATCACTTACAAGTAACTATTTCATTTTGTAGACAAAACTCCTTTATTTATTATTATTTCCTTTAGAAACAGTGTAAGACTGAATGCTGCTTTTGGCTTTACTAACATCTGTCTTCAGTTAGACTTTGAACGATCATTGTCTAGGTGCTTTGGGACTACAAAGGAGACAGTGTTTGAAGCAAATCACTGAGTAAAAAGTAATTCATGTTTCATAGATGTACAAATACTCTCCTCTCTGCTTTTTCTGGTTGATCATTGAGTAGAAGTACCTGTATAGGATACATGCATTTATATCTGATAAGAAAACTCAGTGCCAGTTGGAAGTTAGATGCTTCCTCCTTTAGCAGTGAAATCAGTTTGTCAGCGCTCAGTTAGGAAGCTGTTCTTTCCTTAGAAAACCTTCCTTGTGGTATGGAATGAACAGCAGGAAATACTTTTTATTTGGGACTACTGAATGGCAGATATTTTGTGGTTACAGCTTACTGCATGGTTGGGTGTTTTTTTCCTATATCTGCTAACTGTAGTTTTGGTAACAGCTGCATGAAAGGGAAATAACTGACTGTTGCTGACAGCTTTTGCTTGGTGGGGATATAGAACTTGGTGCTGTTGCGTATTCAAGTATCAATAATCTTGCATTAGATTGTTTGTTCTGTAACAAAAAAGGTATTTTTTTTGTGTTTTCTGATGTGAATAATACATTCTTCTTCAGTTCTTAAGAGATGAGGTTTCACATTAAAACACTATGATTTTCTGAATATGTCAGAATAGCTAAAGCTTGACACATTGCTTTTAAAAAACACATCACAGTGAAAATGTTTAGAGCTGCATTATAATGTTCTATAAACACTTGAAGTGCTTGTTTAATTTACAGAGATTTTTCTTTTAGGCAGTGTTTTGTGTTCTGCTTTTGATATAAAGAAAGTACATTTTTTATTTAGAGTAATGATGTGCTTTGTTGCTGGCCATCAATGCCACAGAATAGCCATGTACCTGACTGATTTCTTAATTTTTCTCTTCATAAAAACAAGTTCTTCTGCTTTTTCTATTCTGTTTGTTTCTTTTTGATGGAGCACTCTGAACTAAACTTAATTATTTGAGTAAACAAATCCAAAGACAGTATTTTATTCCGTAATCTGTGTTTGAAGCTTACTTTACCTGAAAGCTTTCTCTTTGCTATTAGCAATTATCTCCATGTTCAGGCTGATAAGTTACACACAGGAAAACATAGTGCTGTCTCCCATCTTTTGTTTTTACCTGAGTTATTCTGTTCAGCTCCTGCATTGCTGGCTACTGTGGAGCAGATGCTGCCGTTAAGTGATGCTGATTGGCAGACATGTACATAATTAGGATGATGCTGAGTGTCTTCCCTGAGTCAATAATGAATATCTTCATTATGTGTTTGCAGATCAACTGAGGTCTGCTTGTGCTTTAATTCGCACCTGTCTGGTGAGTGTCGTACGTCAGACAGTCAGATAGACTGCAGTCAGACTGCAGTGGAAAAACGATAGTACTATGTTGTTGTGCAAGTCAGTGTCCCCTGGCTTCGTCATCATTTCGAGATTGTCTTTACTGAACTTAGATAGAAAGCTTGAAACCGCCAGCCTCCACTGAGCAATAATGAAAATGCCAGCTGGAAACTTGGTATGAGAGTTAGAGGACTGTCTTATGTAACCGAATTACCCTGTGTGTCATCTGTGAACATTTCTTCCAAACTTGAACTCATATGAGAGGAAAAAGGTGAAAAATCTCACTCTACATAAAATCTATGTGATTTTGCACTTATTAATGTCTGTCTGCAAGGTACAAATTACACCATTTGTGAGAAGTGTGGAAGGATTGGCTGTTTAGGATCATAGACTCATAGAATCATTTCAACTGGAAGAGACCTTTAAGATCATCAAGTCCAGGCTTTGTCCTGGCCCTATCAACCAACATTTTTTTCATTCCTCTTTGGTTTCTGTTGCTTATGTATTATTTCTCCTAATTTCATCTGCAGTAAATGTTAGTTCTTTATAGCACTTCTTTCATTCATTGTAATCCTGAAACATAATTTAGGCTTCCTATTGATAACGAGAAAAGTTTCCCATAAAATGTGTGAATAGTTTATTATGAAATGATTGTGATAATTATATAATGATTACAAAAGATTTATTTCTCCTCCATTTTGCTGCACCTTCAGGCTTTAGTGTCATTTTTTTTTCTGCCTCAACATCACAGTTTTTAAATTGACCTGTGGTCTAAAGGATTACAGAAGTTTGGAAGCCACCTTCTTGATAGATAGACAAACATTTCTTTTTAGTTTTGCTTAACTGGCTGGGCACCATTTGAAAATTCCAGACATGGTTTGTCAGTTTGTATTCCTACAGGGAGGTGTTGGCAGATAGCAGAATGGAAATAGTTCAGTATTGGACTTGACGATCTTAAAGGTCTTTTCCAACCAAAACAATTCTATGACATACAAATGTATTGGGCACAGATATTAATGGTTTGTGGGTAAATAAAGATGTAGCTGTTGTATGAGTAATGTGTGGTTGAATAGTCTGCTATGAGGTTTCATCTGTGAATACTTGTCAGCACTTGTAGGTGGCAAGGATGTGTTGCTAGTGACAGAAGTCTCATCTGATAAGAGACCTGGATAAAGTGTCAGCTTAAGGCTCATAAAATATATGATGTCCTTTTCTGAGGGGTGAATCTGAGTGGCTGAACACCCTCAATTGAGGAACTGCCTTTTCTTCTGGTTTAGATCTTGACATGTTTGTAAAATCAATGAAAAAAAACCCACTCTTGAGTTGTCCTGCTGAGTTTCCCACGTTTTCTTTCTCTCTATACAGCTGCTGCTCGATATGAAGAGGGAGAATCTGAAGCCGAGAGCATTACTTCCTTCATGGACACTTCTAATCCTCTTTATCAGCTTTATGATACAGTTAGAAGCTGCCGAAATAATCAAGGGCAGCTCATATCTGAACCCTTTTTCCACTTGCCCTCCAAGAAAAAGTATCCCGATTATTATCAGCAAATTAAAACACCCATTTCGTTGCAGCAGATCAGGTAAGAAAACTGAATGCAAACTACATCTGGTAGGAAACTAATCAAAGTTTCTTTAATTTTGAGAATCCTGTACTGTGGTCAAGTTGCTGGTATCTAATGTAGTGTGTACTGTTTGTCCCTTACATTTGGTTGCTTGTTGTTTGTCTGATGCAAACTCAGTTTACATCAGTCTTTTGATCAGCTCTTATAGATGGTTGCCAGTGGATCTGTTTTCCTTGGAGTTTCATTTGTAATGTGCCTGAAAGGTTGCTATATCAATAATTCTGAGGGCTAGGTGGGCAGCAGAGATGAAAGCTGCTGCAGAGGCTATTATTCTCTTTCCTTCACCCTGATTGCTTGGTTACCTCTTGCTGACATGTTTCTAAAATTAGTAGTCTTCAGCAATGTGAATTGTAGAAAGGTAGTTGCAATTACATTCTTTTTGTCTAGGTCACAGTGTAACTGTGGAGAATTATTTTCATTCGTGGTGTAGATAGTCTGGACTGAATTAAGCAGTGCACAGGTAGTCTGGACTGAAGTAAGCAGTACATCATACATAAATCTGAGTCATGAAAGGTTCATCAACTGCCAGATGAAAAACCTGAGTGAAAAGAAGTAAGCAATATCCTTCTTTAGTGGTCCAAGATAAGCTAATACAGTGGATAGGCAGCAGGATCCTGAGTGCATTAATAGACCTTCATAGCACTGGCCAGCCTTAGGTGGCCTTAGCCTCCTGCCCAGTGGCCACTGGGTCTGCAGTCTCTGCCTGAGCTACACTGCAGAAGTGCTGGGCCTCCTTGAGTGAGGACAGCACCTTACCACTGTCCATGTCTTTGTAATCTACTCTTATACATAGGCCTGTAAATTTTAGTTACACCATAATATGATCTGCTAGACTGGGTGCAATTGTTGAATAAGCCTTTGTTAAATCAGAAAGTTAAAAGCTGCTTTTTTTTTTTTTTTAACCTGTCAGAGAGTGTTTTAAATATACTGAGGAACAAGTAGGGAGCTGACACACTGGTTATCTACCCATCAATGGCTTGAAAACATTTTTTCTTATGACTTAGTACAGCTGTTGTCTTGGCAAAGAAAGTGTCTTGAACAAAGCACAAAATGTACTTGATGGGGGAAAAAAAAAAGAATGAAATTGAGAAAAATAATTGGCAGTTGTCAGGAAGCTTTTTTCTGAATGTACCAAGGAGTATCATCTCAAATTATGTATAAACAAATTTAATTGGGAGAAACTTTCCATTAAAAATATACTTGATATCAGTTATGAGACAAATAATTTGCCATAGGGAGGCAGCTGTGTTTCTGCTTTCTGTACAGTGTAGGCGGGCTGCATCTGGCTATGTGAGCAGTACAGAAATTGCATACAAATGCCTGAAGAGCTGGAGAAGGAAATTAATTATCTTGTTGCCTGAGAGCTTAGAAAATAAAGTGGGACCATCTTTAGAAGTGATGTTTGTAGCTCCCAAGTTAAAGTACAGTATTTAATCTAAATTCTGTTAGCAAATTCTGAAATTCAACTGTGCTTTGAATTACCACAAAATCTTCACTACTTACTCCTACCTAAAAGGCCTTGAAGTCATGCATATATGTACTTAATTGATCTGATTTGGAGAAAACTGAAGTTAGCATGATTTTACTGATATTGAAAATGTCTTTACGTATTCAAAACTGCCTTTATTAGGGTAGAGGTTTTTTGTAATTGGTTTATTGTGTTGGTAATGATGTAATTTGTCTTTTTGGGGGTGTTTTTTTTTTGAGTTACACATATAAAGAGCCTGTCTTCTGTTCACAGATAGAAACAGAAGAGTTAATTGTCCTAGTGTAAAGTTGAATGTGTTGGAGTAAGGCATTCCTGTCTCATAGCCGTTTTGCATTGACATCTGGCTACCTAAGCCACCCTGACAGAGTGAACTGTAAAATGTGTGGCTGGTGCAAATTTTACAGCTAGTCCTGGATTTCAGGAGTTTGTGTGTTAAATGCAGGAAAAACTTAGAGAAATAATATATGATTTCTAGAGGCAGAGTCTGGGTATGTTTTGTTTTAATGAGGTGTACATCCCAGCCTCTGAATCACTTTATGAGCATTATGAACCTCAGTCATTTGAGCTGAGTGCTGATCCCAAGCTATTAAGGATGCAGGAGGTAATTATGCTGATGCCTCTAGTTTTCTGCTAGTATTGTCCTGACGTGATCTTTACAGAATCACAAAATAGCTGAGGTGAGAAGGGAGGCCCTGGGCTGCGCCAGTCAGATTTGGAATGTCTCCACAGACAGGCTCTACGAACCAGCATGGGTGACCAGTGCCAGTGTTTGACTACCCCCACAGTCATAAAAAACCCAAACCAAACTTTTTTTTTTCCCTCCTTCTTGTGTTCTGATTTTACCTGTTTCAATTTGTTCTGGTTGCTTCTTGCTCTGTCAGGAGGCACAGCTGAGATGAATCTGGCTCCCTCTTCATTCTCTTCCACCAGGTGTTCATACACACACCAATGAGACAGGGCAAAACTCAGAGCCCTGTTTAGCATATGAAAAAAGACTTTTTTTTTTGTTGTTAGTTGTTTTCTGACTTTTCACTGAAGTGCTCTTTGCTGGTCAATCAACAACCAGGTGGCTGTAAGTGAAGACAAGAAATGGAGAGGGTTAGCATGAGAAGTGTTGGTCAGTTTTGGCTCTCACTGGAGATGAGTAGACTTGATGTGCAGGGAAAGCATCAGGAAAAGAAATCGTGTTCTTCTCATTAGAGCTCTTTTGAATATTGTTTTAGTGTGAAAATGAAGATGTTAAGGAACTTGTTTTGCAGCGTGTAACTTGTGACACATCTGATTGGTATTTCTCTCTTTCAGAACCAAACTGAAGAACCATGAATATGAAACTTTAGATCAGTTGGAGGCTGATCTAAACTTGATGTTTGAAAATGCCAAACGCTACAATGTTCCCAACTCTGCCATCTATAAGAGAGTACTGAAAATGCAGCAGGTTATGCAGGTATATAGAGCAGAAAAATCAAAATGGTAGAACATGAATTTATTTCCTTGGTGACTATTTTTCCAAAATCATTTTTAGCTGCTCCTGTATTTGCAGTAGTGTTTTTCTTGCTTAGGGGGAAGTTTGGGAACGAAGAGCATTACAGAGTGATTTTTCTTTAGTGAACCTGCTGCCATATGTGTTTCCTTTTAGTCACTTTTATTCCTTACCATGACTCTTAACCTAACGAAGATGTGAGAAAATTGATCATGTGGGCTTGTTTAGGGCTTGCAGGTAACTGGAGGATGCTAAATACTTCAGATGTCATTCCAGCACGGTGCTGCAGCCTGAAGTGTATTGGTTTCAAACTGGTTCATCACAAGTTTTTTGGATAGTTAAAAAGAATTATACTGCCATTTTATGTCAGCCAACTTATATTAAATAAATCACTGGAAATATTTCAATGGTGATTTCATCTCAAAACCCGTAGTTGCACCTTTCGTGCATCTGATCTGTTTTGCTGTTTAATATAGTTGTGGAAATGTCCAGCAGTGTGTTTGGCTTCAGGGATTTGTTCTTTTTTCAGGCAAAGAAGAAGGAGCTTGCAAGGAGAGATGACATTGAGGATGGAGACAGTATGATATCTTCTGCTACATCTGATACTGGAAGCTCAAAAAGGAAAAGGTATGTTCTTGTGCAGTGCCTGCGGGCCATGACATTGCTACATCTTTTATTTGTTAAAGAGAATATTAAGCCATGGTTTTTTAGCATTAATATTAATGTAAGGATTAATAATGCTTAAACTTAACCTTATTAAGCGTTGGTTCTAATGAATTCAAAGCTATTTCCTGACTTTTTGTTTCTTTCTGGGCCTATTAGTGGGCAGTTGTCTACATAACTTCATTAAGTTTCATGGATGTTCTAGGTGCACTGATATAGGTTAATTTTGTTACTGGATTTCAGCATTTTTATTTGTGTTTTATTTTTTATAGCCTGGTATGTGAACTGTCTTCACAGCTTGTTAGCAATTGTTGCTTCTTGTCTGCTACTACTCCAATATATGACTATTTATTTAGACAGTCTGGGTAGCAATTTCAGAATAGAATTAAAGTTCACACTGTAGTTAAATAGTTTTTTTGGAAGTTTGTAGTATTACTCTACAAATATTTTTATTTGGTGAAGGGTCCTGGAATGAACATTTTCATTTTCCATGACCTGAACGTTGCATGAAGAGCTTTCACTATTAATATTAACAGACTGCTTCTCTCTCCCTTTTGAATTTGCACTCTATGGTTACTTTCCTGTCAGCAGGTGGCTCAAAGAAGGTATTTGACAAATAGATAAACTGATAGGTTTGTCAGTCATTACAATAGGTTGAACATTCTGGATACTGTAATGTAAACAAGGTTCACAATGATTTCAAATACACTCCTTTAGTGAGCAATAATGATGATTTATGGAAAGTTTTCTTTAACAGTGCTAACTGTTGTGTGGCTAATGTTAGTGATGCATTTCACCCCAATAAGGGATAGTTTCTCAGGTCTGGTATAATTTGAAATAGATTCCAACTTCTGATAATGTTATTGCAATAATAGCAACTACCAATATAGAACTGTAATTCAGGATCTTCCTTTGGTGTTGCTTATGACTCTCAGCTTCATGGAGTCTTGCTGCTGTTTTGTCAGAGTAACAGCAGTTGTGAGGGGAGAAAGGGAATGAAGTAGAGAATCAGCAGTGATTCACTTAAGAGCAATCAAGTAAGTGCAGCAATGAGCACTCACAAAAACTCTGCAGAGAGAAAATGTTAATGGATTTAGGAGGCAGTACAGTCTAGAGATGCTGGGAAGAGAAAATATATTGGAATGATTAAGGCAGGCCCCAGTACCAAATGAAGATCAGGAAGGAACAAATTTCAAAAACTGATAGTTTGATCTTCAGATTCCAAGACAAGTACTAAAGTAATCAACATTCATCAGTGTCCTTTTAACCCTGTGTTGCTTTTGATCACTTGGTGCAAGAGAATACTGAAATGCTTAAAAGAAAAACAAAGTCAGACTTTGTTACCTAATTACAGAAAAGGAGAAGCAATTGTATTCACAAGTAAGGAAACCAAAATGACTTTATTTTCTTCCTGCCTGAAGAGAAACTGAAAATGCTTCTGATGCTGTCAGTTCACGTCCTTTTTTTTTGGTTTCACTTACTGAATGTTACAAAGTAAAAGAAGATTGTAAATGCTGTTGATAAAAGCAGTGAAGCACAAAATGGTGCTAAAAAAGGAAACTAATAACCCAGGCAAAAATAACCCTTGTGAAAATAACAGTGACACACAATGAAGTTGTTTGAATGTCTTCTTTTCTGTATCAGATGCATGGCCTAACTCTTGAGTATTGGCAGGTCTTTTAGTGTTTCTGCCTACATTGCATGACTGTTTTCCTGATCAGCTGTGTCTTGGTTGTGTGGTTGGATTTCTTGAGACAACCATAACAGCTACACATAGGATGACTGAAGTTTGTGATGATAGCATGTAAATGGCTATTTTCTACCTATCTTTGCAGTTTTGGTGTGCTATATTGACTTGGAACTCATCTGACTGTGGCTGACAGATAGTTAAGCAATTTGGACCCTTCTTTCCTATACATTTTTTTTTAATGTCCCTATTTTCTTGTATCTTGTGCTGAAGAAGAAACAGATTTACTCTAAGTAGCTCAAGTCTTTGATGGTCTGGTTCAGCAGAGGTAATCATGAACACCCGGCTGAGGGTTTTTTCCCTTGTTTGCACTAGATCTCAAGGTCTTGGATTTAGTTGCCAGGTCCTGACTGATCCTTTTGTTCTGCAGCTGGAAAGTGCCTAGAGCTCCTTTTGTCCTTCGCACTTTTGAAAACTAGTTATTTGTTTTAGTCTGTAGAACACTTAAACTCAAGGTGAATGAGAGGAATATAACCTCTTAAAATTGGTTTCCTGTTTATTTAGCAGACTGCTGGTTATGATGCTGGTTATGATGCAAATGGACCTACGTTTCTAGTGCACTGTTTTAATGTTGAACTTCTTGTGTATGTGTTTAGGTGACTGTGGTTGGTTTTTTTTTTTCATGGTAGAGTTAATGTCATTTTTATATCAATGTGGAAGTGGGGAGAAGAGCTCCTGACATTTCTTCTTTTCCCTTTTGTTCTTCTCCTTAACCTGACAGTAAAAAGAATATACGAAAGCAACGAATGAAGATCTTGTACAATGCAGTTCTAGAAGCTCGAGAACCGGGTACGGGCAGACGACTCTGTGATCTCTTCATGGTTAAGCCATCCAAAAAGGACTATCCAGACTATTATAAAATTATCTTGGAGCCAATGGACTTGAAAATGATAGAACACAACATCCGCAATGATAAGTATGCAGGGGAAGAAGGCATGATCGAAGACATGAAGCTCATGTTCCGAAATGCGAGGCATTATAACGAGGAAGGCTCCCAGGTACTGCTTTGATTCTGCAGTCACCCTTAGCTCTCTGCTTCCTTGCAGTTATGGTAGGATGGTTTAGCTTTGGCAATTACTTATATCTGTGATAATCATTTATTGAAATAAGAGAGAAGCAGGGTTTCTTCTTTTTGCTGACGTTTTAAATTCTTTGTCTCTGATTGTACAAATGTGAAATGCAACGTGCCCCTTTGCAAAGGTTGGGCACATTTCTTGTTAGGTAAGCTCACTCCTGCACTACAGAGAATGCCAGATGAATGTTTTCTATAATGTTTTTAAAAAAATCAAGCTGGTTACTATATTCTCATTATTCATCCTCAGTTAATTTGCACAGTGAATGGTCATCAGTGTGTGATTTGGAGCTCAGAACCTCTGAGAGGGGATGCCTTAGTTGGAAAGAAACCAGCTTTATTTTCACGGAAGTGGAGAGTGTAAGAGGTCAGACCAACAGCCCTGACTTGTTTAGCCTAGAAAAAGGAGTCTGAAAGAAATATGCTTTTCATTTGCAAATATATTGTAGGGTGTTTCTATATTGTGACATTTCTCAGCCAGCAAATGTGATGTTGTGGAGCACAGTGGTGGTAAGAAGCTTCCAACTCTTTCTAATGAGGAACTTTATCAGCTACTGTACAGGACTTTACGATGAAGTTGTGTTCACTGGGGCTGGATTTGAAGACACAGGAGAACTGTTCTAGTCCTTTGGACCTTGATGGAATCAAAATATATCAAGAGATCTTCCATTGCTCAGCAGAATGGTTTGATGAGGAAGTTGCTAAGACAACTGCACCTTGCCCTGGTGTAGTCTTTGGAATTGAATTGCAGCTTAATTGGATAATTTATTCAAGATCTTTATCTCTGTGATTTAGATGGTGTTCATCAGTTCTGCTTACAAATCTGTTAAAGGTGTACATTTGAGAAAAAAAAAGCCCTTTTTAATCAACTGCTTGATTTTGCGTTCAGGTTTTTCAAACTAACATTTAAATGTTTCTTGGAGACTAGTTCTAAACTAGTCTAAACACAGTAAACCTTGTTTTGTTTTGGTTTTTGATTACTTTACTGATTAATAGGTATACAATGATGCCCATATGCTGGAAAAGATCCTTAAAGAAAAAAGGAAAGAACTGGGACCCCTAGCTGAAGATGATGATGTTGCATCCCCTAAACTAAAGCTAAGTAAGGCAACCTCATGCATTGCTATATCTCATTTCAACACTTACAGAACCCAGCAGTACAGATTGACAGATCTTCCTTTTAGAATAGAAGACATGATCTGCAACTGTGCACTGACATGCAAAATACAATTGTCTTTTCAGAGCTGTGACAGCAACAGTGTGTTTGTATGTGCATATAATGGAATGTAGTAGTTGCATTAGTGTTTGCTTAGAAAAGTAACTTAGAATGAAGAAAGAAAACTTTTGAATGATTGTAGTGACTGGAATTTAGTCATTTAGTGTTATCCAAGTGTCAGATGCTGTGTTATGCTAATGAAGTGTTCCTGAGCACACACTTAATTTGGGCTACTGGGATTGCTTACAATTAAGGTTCTTCTCATAGTGAGTAAAGCTTGAAATTTCCCCTCGTGAATCACTGGGATTTCCACAGAATGATAAAAGAGCTTTGTTTGGAAAATTAGTGAAAGCCATGAAAAACGCAGAAGTAAAATTTTCAACAATGGCTGTTCCTAGAGCTGTTGCCCTTACAAACTAAATTTCCTGCTACTGAAATCTTGATGTTCCTTTAGTATGTGTTCAGAATTCAGCAAACTGAGGAGGATTTGCTGAATGGCACAGAAAGGCTTAAAGAAAATAACTGTATACAGTACTCATGAAAACAGAAATGTGCATCTCTTAGGTAAGGTCCTGGTAGTAGAGAATTCACAGGCAGAGACTGTGTGGTACAGTAACAGATCCTGAATAAATCAAAAAGCTAATGTGATTGATAATCCCGTGGGAAGGGAAGGCTCACTTTACATTGTATCTGTAATAGTCCTCACTAATTTGGGACAAACCTATCACAAAGGAATCTGATAATATTTAGAATGCCGAATTTTAATGATAGCAAAATGCCTGTGATGACTGGATTTTTAATGGCTGCAGAGAAAAAATGCCTGTAGAACTAGTAAGAGCAAATTGAAGTGAGAGGAGCTATAAACAACATTAGGTAGGAAAAGACTGGTGATTCTGTGACCTCTTCCAGGCGGATCACGTAGTAACAGAGGATAATATATTTGCCAAAAAAAAAATCATTTAAAATAGACAGTTATGAAAAGTAAAGGAAGCTGCAACTTGGAATGGGCTCCATGTTGTGAGACTTCTACTCAATACCATGAAGTGGTTCTTCAATAAGCAATTCTAGTGTGTTTGTAAGATGGACAGAGAAGATGGACAGACCCTGCAAGCTCTGGTTTTGTCATGATTTTTTTCTTTTCTTTCTTTTTTTTTTTTCCTTTTTTGTCTGTTTCTTTTTTTGTCTTTTAGGCAGGAAAAGTGGCATTTCTCCTAAAAAATCCAAGTACATGACTCCGATGCAACAGAAACTGAACGAGGTGTATGAAGCAGTGAAGAATTACACAGATAAACGAGGCAGGCGGCTGAGTGCCATCTTCCTGAGGCTGCCATCTCGCTCTGAACTGCCTGACTATTATGTAACCATTAAAAAGCCCGTTGACATGGAAAAGATTAGAAGCCATATGATGGCAAATAAATACCAGGATATTGATTCCATGGTGGAGGACTTTGTGATGATGTTCAATAACGCTTGCACCTATAACGAGCCAGAATCTTTGATTTATAAAGATGCCCTTGTCCTGCATAAAGTTTTGCTTGAAACTCGGAGAGAAATAGAAGGAGATGAGGATTCTCATGTGCCCAATGTCACTTTGCTAATACAGGAACTTATCCATAACCTTTTTGTATCCGTTATGAGCCACCAAGATGACGAAGGCAGATGCTACAGCGACTCCTTAGCTGAGATTCCTGCTGTTGATCCCAACTTCCCAAATAAACCTCCTCTGACTTTTGATATTATCCGAAAAAACGTTGAAAATAATCGTTATAGAAGACTGGACTTGTTCCAGGAGAATATGTTTGAGGTACTGGAGAGGGCAAGGAGAATGAACAGGTGGGTGAAGCATATTTTAGGTGTCTTTTGTCTTGTCACTTGGGTTTTGCATGTTGACATTAGACATAGGGTGAAGTTTTTTTAAGGCACTTGCTTTCTTTGATATGGATGTTTAGAAAACTAAATCTTGGAAGCTCCATCAGCTCTTCAGTGGAATATAGGCTCTTGTTGAAAACTGTTTCAAAAAGTTAAGTTTCTGCCATGAGATGATTTTGACTTTAATCTTCCAAAGGCACACCTCATGAAAACCAGGTTTGGGCTAACTTTCAACCCGAAAAACCAAAGAGGAAGAGCTGTTCACTGACAGTAATCAAGAGATGAACTTGATTAGTGGATTAGTGGATTACTCTTTTGGAGCAATCACAGTTGTCTGAGTTACGCTAACAATGTACAAAAACTATGATCACTTGCAACTTCTTGCAGTGTTTTACTTGAATTAAGTAGATTACTTAGGGACATGCAAGTGAGATCTCTAAGGAGAGGAGATAGTAATTGTTTTAATATCATTTTTTAACAGGAGTAAGGGTAATTAAAATAACTCAGTTTCATTAGTAACTGTTTAAGTTTTCAGAAGTTAACAGATTGTAGAGGTCCCGTGGCAAGTAGTTTCCTTTGATTTTTCTGATGTTTCTGGACTGGTGTGTACAAAAAGACTGTTTTGGGTAAGCTGTAATACAAAGTGACAGCAGAGTAGCAGGTGGAGCGTGACTTGCATGTGTCTGCTGTTGCTTATTTTGAGTAAGCACAGAAATCTATTGGTAGCATGGAGGTTTAATTTCGTCAGTTAAGTACAGCAATTGATGGGTATGTGTTTAGAATCCTGTTTGACTCTGCACAAATGAAGCTTCTGCTCTGCTGTATCTCTTTTTTTTTTTTTGTACAGGACTGATTCAGAGATTTATGAGGATGCAGTGGAACTTCAGCAGTTCTTTATTAAAATTCGAGATGAACTGTGTAAGAACGGAGAGATCCTTCTGTCACCTGCACTCAGCTATACCACCAAACACCTTCACAATGATGTAGAAAAGGAAAAGAAGGAAAAGCTGCCCAAAGAAATAGAGGAGGATAAGCTCAAAAGGGAGGAGGAGAAGAGAGGTAGCTACTTCCTTGTCAATAATTTTGAATGTATTGAAAAATGTACCTGTACATATGATACATGCTCTGCTGGTGCTGCAGCTCCTCTTACTGAAGGAGCCTTTGATAGTTTGGTTGTCCACCAAGGGACTTGTATTTTCAAGTTATTTTGGTCATTATCAGGCAGGCCAAATGGCTTTAAAGAAAGAGATGTAGACATATAGTTTTATCTTATGTAAACCTTAATTAAGGTTTACATAAGAGCTCTTTAATCAGAGCTCATTGGGGTACCCATTGTCTTATTTCAAGGATATGAAACAATAGATTTTTACTATAGCTTTCTGATGATAAGAAACTTGCAAATGACTGTGCCAATTGACCTCTTCAGTCATTTATTTTCAACAAATATTAGTTTCTTGGATGTACCGATGGAGTTGTCTGTGATCATGTTTTTAACATTGCTAAAGGAATGATATTTAAGTAAAACTTTTGTGTTTCTTTCTTGGCTACTGTGACCATGAAGAGGAATGAGCTTGCGCTACTTTGTAGGGCAAGAAACTTACTGTGAAGGTCCTTTGTGTTTCACAGTTCCTGGCTGTTACTGTCCATGTAAAGCTCTTACATTGCTCCTTTCCACAGATGGGAGCTACTAGATTTTTGTCCTTGAATTGTCTCCCTGATGTGGTTCATCTTCCCACATAGTACTGGTATCAGGTGCAGTAAGTCTGGTTGCTCCATCTAGGTTCAGTTTTGTAAGGGACAGCAGCTGTGATGCTGTTTTTCTGTCTTCCTTTGAGAGCTAAAAATTCCAAAGCAAGCAAAACCCACCTTTCTGAAGGCTTCTGAGTTCAGTGCTGCTTTTGAGTTCCTCTTCACTCACTGGGAGGACTCTGTAAAAGTCAACTGGAGAAGGAACATTCAACATTCAGCAGCACCAGTAGCAGAGAGGCTAGCAGCACTTAACCCTTCCTGCTGAAAGTCAGTGACAGAAGGACTCATGGGGTATCATGTGGGACTTCTACACTGAGCAAAGGGTGAGGGCACTTCCATCAGTAATCTTGGCTAACGTGGAAATATGACCTTGCTAACATCTATTTTTCCCTTCTTCAAATAAGAAGCTGAGAAGAGTGAAGATTCTTCTGGATCAGCTGGGCTGTCAAGCTTGCATCGGACCTACAGCCAGGATTGCAGCTTCAAGAACAGCATGTACCATGTAGGAGATTATGTGTATGTGGAGCCTGCTGAAGCCAACTTGCAACCTCACATAGTCTGTATCGAGAGGCTGTGGGAAGATTCAGCTGGTAAGGATATGTTTGCTATAGGAAAATGATATGCTGAAACTTCTTACTACTGTTTAAAACTTCCAAGTTGAGCATTTTCTGTGTAGATGTTATTTGTTTGCAGAAGTATGTGTGGACTGGTGAGGATTTTTCCTGTTTGATTTGCTTTGTTCCAAAAAATAATACAAGGAAAAAGTTCCTGGATCAGCACATGTTTTCTTTTTGTTGTTCATCTCTCCCTGCTCTCAAATTCTAAGCATCCCAGAGAAGAGGTTTTTCTAAGTGGGATGGGCTGCTTGTAATTTAGGTACAGAAGAAGACGTGGAGTTTTTCCTGCGCCAAGAAATCTGGCCACATTTAACTGCAAATGTTCCACACAGCAACTCAATTTCAGAACTTGCCTGTGTTAAATTTCAGAATTGAGCTGAATCTTGCATTTCCTAGGCCAAATCAAGCCATAACAAGTACTGCTTTGTTTTTTTCTCATCGGTGATGCCTTCTCTTTGCAGCAGATACTTCTCTTAAGTGTAAAGAGGGCTGGAGATGTGACAAGAGTATCACATATGCAAGGTGCACTCTCAGCAATCTTGGAAGCTACAGTTGCTGAGAACTACAGTGGGATGCAGTCAAGTTACTGTTTTGGTGCTGTTTTGGAGGAGTAATGTAAGGCAGGATGGAATTAAGATTTGCAACATGATTAAGTGGTTAGATAAGGTGAATGTAGAAATACTAATCAAACAAAGCTGGCAGTACAGAGTGAGAGGGCTTTTGTTGACACTAATAAATCAGATTAAAACACATGAAAATGTTTGAATTTTTAATATAGTGGGTACTGAGCCTCCTGGCCAGGAGCTTGTGGAGGAAGATGATATCAGCAGGTTCAAAAATAGATGAGACAAGTCCATGCACAACAGGTCTAAGCCAAATAATAAAGGGAATAACCAGCAAATAATAACCAAATAAAGAGAATATCTCTCTTAACACCTCTAATGCAATGACTGTAGGAGTAGAATGAGTTATGGACAGTGGCCAAGATCAAATGTGTTCTTATATTAGTCTGTCCTGCTCGCTCAGTTGGATGCAGTGTATTTGGGTAGGTGGACCATTGGCCATCTCGATTCATTCGTCTGTGATGGAGAAAGTGAACAGCACGTTTTCTTCTGCTTCATTCTGAAGATTCCAGATATTCTTTGATTTATAAAAATAGTACATACTTACAACTTCTTTATAAATCTTTGTTAACAATTTGAATTTGTCACAGCATAACAGCATAAACTTGCAACCAGTTATCCAAAATTCTTCAAATAATGGAGTGATTGTTTTCATGGCCTGGAAGTCAAGATTTATAAATAAGAACCAATTCCTTCTTTATTTTGCCAAGTCAGGCTTTACTGGGGAAAAAAACAATTAGCATGCTTTTTAAACAACCTAGATTTCCTCACTTGAAACAGATAAGATACCTCATCCTATTTTAATACAGTTGACACTCAGTATTAATGACTATGTGGCTATTTGATGAATCAATCTATAGTTGTTTTTTCTTGTTCATGCACTAGAGAATATGCCATTTGATTTTTTTTTTCTCTCTCTCTGTTTCTCCCTTCTCTCTTTCAAGGAGAGAAGTGGCTCTACGGCTGTTGGTTTTATCGACCAAATGAAACGTTTCATCTTGCAACACGGAAATTCTTGGAGAAGGAAGTTTTTAAAAGTGACTATTACAATAAAGTTCCTGTTAGCAAAATTTTAGGCAAATGTGTGGTCATGTTTGTCAAGGTGAGAGACTATTCAAACTAATTTATTAAGTAAATAACACGTTCTCTGCTATTTTGTTGAAGAGCTGTAGACATTCTAACAGAGACGTTCTGCAAATATGTAAATAAAATAGAGCTTGCTCCTGTGTGCTGTTTGTATTCTTCCTTTGCCCCATGAGATAACATAGTTCACCCAAGTGATGGTGTTTCCCAGTGCTTGTTGGTTTGCAGAATCATATACTTATTAGATAAATAGCTAACTGAATTTTCAGAGCATGTAGAGAAATTGCAGGCAACTTCTTTCCCATAAAAGCATGTAGACTTAGATTGGGCAGAGAGGGAGACTTGTATGGCTCGGTAAGAGGATGAAGTCTTTCATCTCTGCTCAAGTTTGATTCTACATTGTTCTTGTGCTGAGGATTTTTTTGTTTAGTTGCAACACACCTTTCTCAGCCAGTTTTATGAAGGTAATATGTTTCTATGGAGAAAAGTGCTCCAGCTGTGTTGAGTACATGAATGGGTATCAGGTCACAGATCAATGAGCATGGAGCTTGCTTTTTCTCTCCCTCCCCTCTTCAAAAAAAAGAAAAGTCAAAGCTTATAAATCTTGTACAGGTGTTTTTAGGCTGCAGATCTTATATTTGTTCGTGTAAAATTTGGCAATCTAATAAAACCTAACTTTTCTCACATAACAACCTGTCTTTAATTTGGCTTCTTCTCTAAGGATGGACTTTCTTGTTTGCTTTTAATTTTTAATATAAGTTGAATATCAAACTGGAAGAAAAGAACTTGGGAGAAAAGGCTTTATTAGTCAAAAAGCATTTCTCATAGAAATGTAAGAACAAAGACCCAGGAATCATGAGAGGGAGTTCACTGTGTATCTGTGTGTGTTGATGAAACATTCATATTTTTTTCTTTAATCTGCAGGAATATTTTAAGTTATGTCCTGAAAATTTCAGAGATGAGGATGTCTATGTCTGTGAGTCACGTTATTCTGCAAAGACAAAATCTTTTAAAAAGATTAAACTCTGGACTATGCCTGTAAGCTCTGTCAGGTTTGTCCCTCGAGATGTGCCCCTGCCTGTGGTCCGTGTGGCTTCAGTGTTTGCTAACACAGACAAAGTAGATGAGGAGAAACATGCTGAAACGTTGGAGGACAGTAAGGTGGGAGAAAGTATCCTTCATCTTGAAAAGGTATGTAAGATAACAAGTGGAACATCTATTATATTTGACAGATGAAGAGTGACACAATAAGAACCCTGATGGTTTTTGTTTCATAGCATCCATACACAACAAAATAGAAATAAGTACAATATTTTTGTTACAAAATGTTATATACATTTACAAATAACTACAAACAAAATATAATGTAAACTGAAATGGAACTGTGTAGATACTTGTTAGGTTCTACAATTGCTGTCTTGTGATCATGTGATGTTGGGGGTGGGCTTTTTACTACTTCAGAAAAGAAAGTTACACTTTTACTGTAAAATGTGCCTTAAGCCTAAAGAATCAGTAGAACTAAAAGCCTAATTTTAGTTCATGGCAATGCTGAAAGGCTCTATTATGTATCATTTTAGTAAAACACTCAGTAGCTAGGCAGCAGTAAGCAATACATAATATTCTGTTCTTTGTGAGCTGTTATGGTTGATACGCATTTTCAACAATAAATTGATAATTCAGTTACGAATATCTCCGTTCAACATGTGGAGTAGATGGTTTACTGTGTTTAGAATCATAAAAGAAAGAAATAAATTGACTGCAATTCAACTGAATTAGATTTATCTAAAAGAAATTTAGAGCCTTAAAAGGATAAATCGAGTCATAGAATAAATCCACTTCACACTGGGTTCTCTAACAGCACCTCAGAATAGAACATCCAGCACACTCATTGTCAGCTTTAATCAGACACTTAGTAGATATTACTGTATTTATTCACATCATGACAAAAGAAGGAATTGTTTCTACCAAAAAAACTTGTAGGATCTTTTGCTTCCGCACCTTGGGGAGGGAGCCTGTGTTTCCATTGCCTTTGTGTAGTCCTGTGCTGAAAGGTTAAATGAGGCGTAAGGCACGTGTGAGTTTTGACTAAAAAGTAAAAAATTAAACAGGGGAAATGGTACAAATTTGGAAGCAATACATGGGATGTTCATATTATATGTGAGAGTTAAGTCGTTACATTTCTGTGTATTTTAACTTGGCTGTAGCCTCAGTTCTTGCCTCTTAATCGTGTTACTGTGCTTTAAAACACACCATCAAAATCATCTGACAAGGCTTGGCTTGGCCAGTTAACTTTGAAGCTGTAGAACAAAAAAAAAGACCTATAAATCACTGGCAAAATTACAGCTTTATGAAATAGGAAAGCTTGCAACATATATAGAGAATACATTTGGCTTTGCTATTTCAAGGACCTTTGCTTTTGCAGCTACAGTTCTATCTAGTGTTTACTTATTATTGGTAATGTAAAGACAGAGTAACTTGCACCTGCCATCTCTTTATTTGTTTGGTTTTCCTTCTTCCACCAGTTTCTAAATGTGTATTCTTCTGCAGGACAAAGAAGATGTTCCAGTCGAAATGTCCAATGGAGAACCTGGTTGTCATTACTTTGAACAGCTCTGCTACAATGATATGTGGCTTAAGGTTGGCGACTGTGTCTTCATAAAATCCCATGGGTTAGTGCGACCTCGAGTAGGAAGGTGGGTGCAACTTCTTTATCTGCAGTTCGTGTCTCTAAAAAGAACTTGGCCAAAAGCCAATCTTGTTGCAAAGAGTATAAAGTAGAACTTTAGTCACCTAATGAATATGATTGAATTGAATATGGTTGTACAGTTGATGTAGACTGTCCTTCTGTACTTGTTTTTTGCTGAGTCTTGCTGAACACCATAGTGCATCCAACTGTCTCATTGAGGAGGGGTGACCTTTCATTTATATCAGTGGTTTGGGTTTCTTTTCAGAATTGAAAAGATGTGGGTGAGAGATGGAGCTGCGTATTTCTTTGGTCCAATCTTCATACATCCTGAAGAAACTGAACACGAACCAACTAAAATGTTCTACAAGAAGGAAGTGTTTTTGAGTAACTTGGAGGAGACCTGTCCAATGACTTGCATTTTGGGTAATTATTAACAATTTAAATCCATTGGAAACTCTCTTTTCCTGCACAATCTCAAGTAGGTGGACCTGCTTTGGTAGGGGGGTTGGACTAGATGATGATGGTCCCTTCCTACCCCTGCTATTCTATGATTCTAATTTATAACTACGTGTAGGCATGACTCCAGGTATATTTTTTTTCATATGGAGTGGGGTAAGAGAGATTATTCAGTCCATTTATATTATGCATTCCTGTCTTTGGGACTTGTAGTGAGAATTCTCACTAAAAGAATGAGGATTCTCACCCTAAGGAACCTTTCTTGCAATACAGGAATGAGGTATATGACATCTAAGTGAATGTTGTATGCAGCCAGACAATAGAAATCTCCATTGTTCTCATTTATTCGTGTAATCATTCCAGTATGTTACCTGGAAAGTTGATTGAGGAGATTGAAATTTGATTTGTTGTATAGGAGGATGACTCTGCACTTTGCTTTGTAGTTACGACATTGTGCTAAAGGTAGTTCACTGACTAGTGATCATGGGTTTTTGTTACTTTGCACTTTTTCTTGTTTTCTTTAGAAAGAAGCCAAGAGCTGCATCAAGTTTGTGTAGGTTTCTTGTGAGTGACATTATTTAATAGGTATATTGATTGGTGTCTTTTTCCATAGTTGCACCAAATACTGAGATTCCAGATTTGAGACTGACAAAAACTTGAGTTTTCACACTTTTGTCTGTAAGTGTGGTTCCTTTCTTGCTCAACTCTTCCATTTTTTTTCAGGAAAGTGTGTGGTTCTGTCTTTCAAAGACTTCCTCTCCTGCAGACCAACAGAAATCTCTGAAAACGATGTTTTCCTTTGTGAGAGCCGCTACAACGAAAGCGACAAACAAATGAAGAAGTTTAAAGGGCTGAAGAGGTTTTCACTCTCTGCAAAAGTTGTAGATGATGAAATATACTATTTCAGGTAAAAATGTGATGGGAGTAATGGGGTCATCTGAGTACTCTTCTGTGTTGTGGTGAACTGGCTCTAGTTGGCAGTTAAGCACTCGCCCAGCCGCTTGCTCTCGCTCCTCTGCGGTGGGATGGGGGACAGAATCAGAAGAGCAAAAGGAGGAAAAACTCTGTGGTCAAGATAAAGACAGTTTAATAAGTGCTGCACGTGCAAACAAAGCAAAATAAAGAATTAATTCTCTCCTTTCCATGAGCAGGCAGGTGATTAGCCTTTTCCCAGAAAGCAAAGCCTCAGCTTGTGTAATGGTTATTTGGAAGGACAAACACTATAACCCCAAATATCCCCCCTTCCTCTTCCTTTCCCCCAGCTTTTATTGCTGAGCAAGATGTGATACGATACGGAATATCTCTTTGGTCAGTTTAGCTTAACTGTCCTGGTTGTCACCTCTCCCAGTTTATTGCTGACTCCCAGCCAGCTTACTGGGAGAGCAGAATGTGGAGGGTAAAAAGAGGCCAATGTTGTTCATCAGTTACTACAACACTGGTGCATTATCAACACTGTTGTGGTCACAAATCTAAAATGCAGCACCATACAGGCTACTATGCAGAAAATTAACTCCATCTCAGCCAAACCCAGTACATATGCAAAAGTCATAGTTGTAGAAGATAAGTTTGACTAATCCTACTTTTGGGAAGAAATCCAGATAACATCAGTCTTTTCATGGCCTTAATACCAGTGGATGTTTTGTTTTTCTTGTTGTGACTTTAGGGACAGTCATTATGTTATCAGATTGCTAAATTCTTGCCGATGTTGTTAGAATACTTAAGCCCTCATTATGGGTAACAAATAGCTTTCCACTTGGTTTAACATTAAGTTCTGACTTAAGTAAAATGTAAAATCTAAAGGAAGATGTGTTAACTGTCCTCTGTTGCAAAAATGAAGTATTTGCTGCATTAAAATTCCCTTTTAAGTCGTAACAAGTAAAAAACTAAGATTAAAAAGTCCTTCAGACAGGTGACTGAAATGAAACGCTGGCCAAAGACACTGAATGGTTTGTGCTCAGTGCTCTGAAAGGAGGCCCGGGCACATCCTGAGTCACCTCTGCTCCTGTGGTGTTCATTGAGAAAGGAAGAAATGTTGGTATTTTTATACATGCTATCTCCTGTAAAGTGTGAGTGTGTTCTTACCTGCTTTTTGTCTTCCTCCTTCACCTTTCAGAAAGCCCATAGTTCCTCAGAAGGAACCATCTCCACTACTGGAAAAGAAGATTCAGCAGCTAGAAGCAAAATTTGCCGAGTTGGAAGGAGGCGATGAGGACATGGAAGAGATGGGAGAAGAGGAAGGTGATATGACTGAAACACCTTCTATGCCTCAGCTTCAGACTCCATTAGCTAGTGATTTGGATATAATGCCTTATACTCCACCACAGGTAAGGATCTTGAGAAACCTTTTATATTCTGCATTCTTTCCCCAAACCAAACAATGAAACAGTTAACGTTTTATCATAGACACAGAAGAGATTTATACTTCAGTTTCCAAATCTATGGAATACTTTACATGGAACAAGTTTGCCTTATCCAGTAGGATATCTAGGTGATAATATTCAGATCTATTAAAATATTTTTAAAGGAAGTCATTCAACTGAGGGAAATCTGATGTCCGTTTTTGTGTGATACGTGTTATTTCAAGCTCATAGGTCTTCTGTGACCTTTGGTCAGAAATATCAGATCCTTATATGAAATGTAAAGTTGGGATATAAGGGTTGAATTAAAATTCTCAGTTTACCTAATGCCCATTTTTAAGCTTTTCCTTAAATTTTGAGAAAAGTTAGCATTTAGGGTTTTGCAGTTTTGAGACAGTTTTAGAAAATGCTGTGCATCATCCTCAAAAAGAATCATTTTTTTTAGCATTGAGTTACAGATCTTAATTGGAAATAAGAATTTGTTTAAAAGTTACAAGAACTGGATGTCCTGGCAGCTTTAGTATTAATTTGATGATAAATGAGTAGGAAGTAAGAAAGGAATTGTGTGTGATTATGTGCTACTTCAGTGTGGCATGTGTCATTGGTGATGCTTAAAATTGAGGGACTTTTGATCCCCTCTATCCGTCTTGCTGCATTACTTACACGAGCTCTGGTATTTATGTAACTGAATATTGAAGCAGGGTGAGGGGGTGCTTTAACTGGAAATTAACCTAACTGGAAAAGTTGTTTGCAACTGGATTCAGCCCTTCATCTGTCTCGTCACATTACCACATCCAAGCTAATGACCTCTGGGAACACGAGGGAATTTCAGTCACACTTATAACCAGCACTACGGATTTCTGCTGCATTACAGACCATATGAAGTGGCAGCCTCATTGGTAATTGAAGAAAGGATGTGACCCCCGGATAGGAACTGTCTTTGGGTGTCATGAAAAGGAGTTGATGAAATTGAAAGCTTTAGCTTGGTCTGATTGGGATTTCTTGCCATGTGGGCAGGCAGACAAATGCATTTTCCTGTTGCAAGGTTGATTTAAGGTGATGAATTTCATAAGTAGCCTGAAAACTCTTGCAGAATATTATGAATAGAAAGCATATTACCAACGTTAGCCAACTAATGTAACACTTGAAGAAGAGGAAGATAAATTTTTATAAATCAAAATATTATCTGATTAGGCATGGCAGCTGCCAAAACTAGTTTTAAGTAAAGACCATTGGACATTAAAGATGTCCTCAAACTGCCTTCTGCAGCATTCACTCTTTTGACCTCCTTTCCTTTCTGTCTTTTTACATGGTGTGTGTTGCTTAGGTTCCCTTGGTAAGTTTTATTTAAATATTAATATATAACCTCTCTTGAAAAAGCCAGATGGAGAGTTGGTTTGGGGTTTTTTTGTTTCTTTTAAAATGATCCTAATGGGACACTCCTGCAGAGCTTTCAGGATAACTGCTGAGAAGTCAGGCTCAGTGGATACATGCAATCTATGTGTATATACCTTTGGACAGGTATGAACTCACAAGGCTGAGACTTGAAG
Source organism: Urocolius indicus (assembly GCA_013401255.1). NCBI lineage: Eukaryota > Metazoa > Chordata > Aves > Coliiformes > Coliidae > Urocolius > Urocolius indicus. The sequence continues at coordinate 53,759 of WBNH01003530.1, read as the reverse complement.
TAAAAATCTGAACAAAAAGCCAACAAATTAGGAAAACTGAAAAGAGTCAGTAGCAATTCATGCTAAGAAGTGACTGATGACACACAAGTACCCTGGCAGAGTCCTCACACTGCCGATTGGGAAAGACGAGGCATATTGTGTCTGAGCTGGCATTCAGAGCACAATTTAACTCTGGTGGAGAGATAACTAACATACAGAACAGAAATAAACTTTCTTCTTCTGATATTCTGTTCTGTTTATGTCCCAAGTGAAAAGTGTCTTTTGAAACTCCCAGCTAAAAGGCACATGTTTCTTCCAGTTCTATTAAACCTATGAAATCTCATTTAACAGCTATTAAACCCCATACCTTTCAAGCTTTTTTTTTTCTCCTGATAACAGAGAAGCTTTTACTACACCTAAGGATAAAAGGAGTCAAGACAAATGAATAAATGCTATTTTGGGGCATGGGGGAGCATTTCCCTAAAACCTGCAATGGCAAATAAAATGTTTTATTCAACTTGTGTTGCCAATATTTCTGAACAGCATAATGGATAAAAGCTGTGACATAACACAATTCCTTTTATTCTCTTCTGGCATTCCAAATCATCCCTTATTTGCTACTCAGCATTTCCAAGTCCTCTCATTCAGTCTGGAATGATTTTTGGCTAGTAGTAAGCGTTCTGTATTGTCTTACTGAGAATGTTTTGAAGCCTCAGTTACAAAGGTGGCAGTATGTGTGGAAGGGTTGAAAAGCATCAGAATATTGTGGGGTTTTTTTGTTGTTGTTTCTTTTTTGGTTTAACCTGTGTACTTTTTGTAAGTGTTGTGCCTATGCTCTTGTCATGGATCAGTTGATGCAGTCTCTCTTTAGGGGCTTTAAGGATGGATGGTCCTTGTGCAAATATGTTCAAGAGAAATGCAGAACTATTTCAAAAGTACTGATTTCAGAGCTTTGAATTGTGTGTGTCGAGAAGCTTCTCTGTTGTACTCTTGTGGTCATAACTGCTTTTTCTCACAGTCCACTCCCAAGTCTGTTAAGGGCAGCACCAAGAAAGAGGGATCAAAAAGGAAGATCAACATGAGTGGGTACATCTTGTTTAGCAGCGAGATGAGAGCTGTGATTAAAGCTCAGCACCCAGACTACTCCTTTGGAGAACTCAGCAGGCTTGTAGGAACTGAATGGAGAAACTTGGAAGCAACAAAGAAAGCAGAATATGAAGGTAAATAAAAACTCAGATGCTAAATGCTTTTCTTTTTCTTTCTCAACACATCCATTGCTGTTATTCAGATGACAGGTTTAATAAAAGAAGATATTTATGTTTGTGTTCTGGATGTACCTTTAAAAAGAAGTTCATATTGAGAGATGACTGAAGAGGAGCAAAGAGCATGTTTAAGTTATGTAGTGCACAACTGATAATTTAAACGTCTTTGCCACAAATAACCAAACGAACAAAGACCAAGAAAATGGGGACAAATTAGAAGTAAAGGGGCATGAAGCCTCTGGGCTGGAAGTCAGTTGGAAAAATGATTTGTGAAAGTTTCCTTAAAAGGAGGACTGGGGGGAGTTATGGAGAAGAAGCTCTTCAGAGCTGTAGCAGCAGGTAAGAAGGCCTACAGCGGAGCGGGAAGAAGTTCTGTGAGTAACAGTACTCCTAAACAACTTTGGTAGAATAAAATCAAGGATACAGAATCTGTTATGATACTGTAAACATGACCTATTGTTCAGTCTCAGTGTTAATCAACTGTTGTAACTGAGTTCGTTGAGAGATTTCATACCCTGAAATAAGCCTAGGAGTATTTCATAGGCATGAGATACTTTCTCCCTTTCTTTCTCACCTTCTCTTTTTCTTTCTTGTGCTCTCTCTCGTGCTCTGGTTCTCTCCTCCTTCCCTTCCTTCCCTTCCTTCCCTCTCTTCCCTTCTTTCTGATACTGGCCATTGTGTTTCAACTTGGATTAAAATAAAATACAACTGATCCTGAACAGCAGGCCCTTGCCCAAGCCAAATACATTCCCTTAGCATCCATAGTTATTACTTTAGTTTATAATATATCAGCGATTCCAGTATAAAACGTCTGTATTTTTATGCAACTGTTGCAGTTTTAGTGGGAAAAAAATGTTAGGATAGGGAAGTTTGAACACCCTGGAAAGTTATTGCCCACTTAAGTCACAACTTTGCTTTTTTTTAAAAAGGAGAGTTGATAGGATTTTGGCATACTCACAGCTTAAGGGCAGCTTTGATCTTCAAACTAGAAATTTGCATGCTCTCACTTTCCACTCTCAGCCACCTCAGTCCTTTCTGAACTTGCAGTAGTACCTCTGCAGTTCTGCAGAGTAACACAGAACCATTCAGCTATGCGCAAGTTTCCTTTGGAGATGCTGTGAAAGGAAATGGTAATGCTTTCTGTGTGACAATAATTTGCCTTATTTTCTGTTCTGTTATAGTTTCCTTTTACACCCTTCTTAGGTGCACATGTTGTCCTTTTTATTGACAGACCCCCTCCTCACAACCTAATTCTTAAGCAGTAGAATGGTTAGCATATCATCACTTCCTAGCTTAGAGCAGCTTCACATCTCACACTTCTGCAGGAAGACATGCCTGTAAAGTAATGGTAGCAACAGTATCTGGCTACTGTGTTTGTGATTGTCTGCTTTCTTCCATTTTTATCCTCTTTCTCAAGTAAAACTTGCCAAAGCTTTTGGGTTTTGTGCTGCAGTTTCTCTGGCTTGGTGTCTGCCCAGAACTAGACATATTTTTTACTTGCTTTTGAGGGGCTGGGATGAGGTTATAAAGTACTCAAACTGTGTTTGCTTTTCATATGTGAAAGGAGAGGAAACTCCTCACTTTTCACTGCGATGAGTCAAAATTCACCTGTTCTCTAGTGTGGACATACACCAGGCATCAGAGAACAGGCAGGGGTTGATAGGTCAGTGGAAAAACGCCTTTCCATGTTCTGATTAAAAATAGTTTACGTTTTAGATGCATTTTGACCCACTGAAAGTTTCATTTGCTCTATGGGCTGGGTAATAGTTGGTTTTTTTAGCAGTAGCTGAGCAAAGAATAGGCAGCATTGGAAATGCTTGAATGGCATTCTGCACTGAAAAAACTCCTCAAAATAGGATAAAGTCATGCATGGGATTAAGGTAAAGGCCTGTTTTAAGGAAAAAAACTCTGTTCAAAGCAAAAGGTCTCTTTCCTGTGTTTTGAGGTATGTTGGAAATGTTGTTTGAGTGATCTGAAGTTCTGGCTGAAAGGGTGTGGGTTAATTAAGGTGAATGCTCAAGGCTGAACTTTTAGACAGCTGCTGTACAGTTCTCACTTGGCAGTGTTGTTTCATCTGTTAGTTCCATGGCAGTCACAGTGTGGATAGAGGCTAGGTAAAACTCAGCTGCTCTCCTGATTCAGATCCTGCTTCAAAGCTTAGCACTCTGAAGTCTGATAAAGCTGAACACTTAACAGTAGTTTCTCATTCATCAGAGTGTCTCCAGAACTCTTGCTTTTCTCGGACCATTTTTTTTTAGCTGGCCAGAAGTAGGTGGACATTCAAAACAGCTGCTTATCTTTTCCCCAAATGCTTGCTTTGCTCTGAAGAGAATGACCTCATTTTTCTACTTCGGGATCTACCTTTAAATGTCTTGTGTGTTTNAAGGTCTCTTTCCTGTGTTTTGAGGTATGTTGGAAATGTTGTTTGAGTGATCTGAAGTTCTGGCTGAAAGGGTGTGGGTTAATTAAGGTGAATGCTCAAGGCTGAACTTTTAGACAGCTGCTGTACAGTTCTCACTTGGCAGTGTTGTTTCATCTGTTAGTTCCATGGCAGTCACAGTGTGGATAGAGGCTAGGTAAAACTCAGCTGCTCTCCTGATTCAGATCCTGCTTCAAAGCTTAGCACTCTGAAGTCTGATAAAGCTGAACACTTAACAGTAGTTTCTCATTCATCAGAGTGTCTCCAGAACTCTTGCTTTTCTCGGACCATTTTTTTTTTAGCTGGCCAGAAGTAGGTGACAGTCAGAACAGCTGCTTCATCTTTTCCCCAAATGCTTCCTTTGCTCTGAAGAGAATGACCTCATTTTTCTACTTCAGGATCTACCTTTAAATGTCTTGTGTGTTTTGTTCTCAATCGTGTGTAAGTTGCCTGTAGTCAATTGAGGAGTTTCTGTGCGTCATCATCTCTTCCTGAAATGACAAGTGAAAAGCAGGAAGGAAACGCCTTTGAAAATGAAACTGGTCTTTCAGAGTATGGAGGTAGTGCTAGAAGTTGCACAAGCAGGTTCTGCAGGAGACAAATGTGCGATAGATGTTTGAATTCATATGCTGAAGAACATGAGCAACATTGACAGGATGCATAACTTAATATCCTTGATGAACAACTTCTCAGTCTTTGATAGAGGACTTGGATTGCTGTTTTAGGGGCAGTTTTCATCTTTCACCAACTGCAAGAGAACTTCTAGCCCTGCATTCACTGTTATTAAAATTTACTGGAGATGTATGCTGCATTCATTTATTCTTTGTTGTTCCTCATTGCATCAGTCAGACACAATGTTCCGAGTAAACAAAGCAACTGGCATGCCCCCAGAGCACCTTGAGTGGGTATTCAGTGTATCTCCTTTTTTTGTTTGCTTGAGTTTGGGTTTGTTATTTTTTTTTCTTTCTTCTTCCCATGACCCTTTGACCTTCCCTTAATATAAAATTGTCCTCTGGTCAGATTCCCCTGCAGTAGATCTTTTGTTCTTGCAGTCACAGTGAGAAACTTGATTGAGATAATGACCAGATTCATCGTTCAAAGGACACACATGACCTCCAGTGAGCAGCACAATGTGAGTTAGACACCTTCAGAAAAAAAAAAAAAAACCAAAAAAAAAAAGCTCAAAGGGGACCAAATGGGGAAAAAAATGACAGAAAGAGGCAGAGAAAAATATTTTTGGTTCATTCAAACTGCTGCTTGTTATGTTCCAAACACTACAGGCCTATCTACACTAGGGAATCTTTGCAAATGCTTCCTGACTTTGCCACCACTTTTCAGCTGCATCAGTAGTAAAATACACGGGGAGCCCAAGAATGAACAAGCCACTGGCTGGCACTGCTCTGTGCTCAGCGCATCTTAACTTCAGGGCATGTCTGGTAGAGACAAGTATGTCTCCCTCTGTGGAGAGCTGTGGGCCTTGGCTGCAACTGGTTTAGCTGAGCCAGTGGTGTCAAAAGAGGGAAGGTATTGCCCTGTTTTCCTAGTGCAGACCGAGCCTAGTGCTGGACTGCTGCTTCATGTTGGTAACACTGGTGTTATGATCAAATTTGTTCTTTGACTTTTTAAAATTTTTTTATTTTCTGATTTATTTTAATTTATTTCTTTATTTTTTTAAAGAAAGAGATAAAACTTTGTGGAATATTTTTCATGAAAGGTTCTCTAAAAGTCTGAGCTGCAGCCACATGAAATCTAATCACATGCTGTATAAAAAAGATTCACCTCTTCTACTTTATATTTGACTAAACTATGCCAGTGTTTGACTAGTCCTTTTTTTATTTTTTTTTAATGAACAGATAATATTTTGAAATTCTGGGTTACAAAACAGAACTGAAAATCTAAAATACTTTTACAGAGCGAGCAGCTAAAGTTGCTGAGCAGCAGGAGAGAGAGCGAGCAGCACAGCAGCAGAATTCCTCCCCCCGGGCAGGCACTCCTGTCGGGGCTCTTATGGGGGTGGTGCCGCCACCAACACCAATGGGAATGCTCAATCAGCAGTTGACACCCGTTGCAGGTAAAAAGTAGGAGCTATGACCATTTTTTCCTCATCCACTATTATCAACCCCCTTCATAACTCTGAACACTCTCTTGGGTCACTTTGTTCTTACGGAAGAAAAAGCTCAACCTCTTCAGTCTTTCTTCATGATGAATATACGGAACTGCAGGGTAGCCTGACAGTCCCACGTTACTTGCTCCAGTAGTGAGTAGCTTGTTGCAAATGCAGGGAAAAGGGGTCTCCTTGTGCAGTAGTCCTGTTCTGTTTGTGTGCAGTCGTGTTTATTCACTCTGCAGAGTTCACGTTAAGCCTTGCTGTGGCTGTAGAGGAGCAAGTTAAACGCTCCTTTAGTGCCTGCAGCATCGATGGAAGTGGTGAAGTAGGGAGGCAAGTTCTTACTTTTTTTTTGGTCAGGAAGGTGAGAGGCAAACAGAATCCAAACCAGATTTTAAATCCAAGCAAAAGCATTACAGAATGGCTGATTAAATGGTGGTAATCAGGTCAGGCTAGAATCTAGAGCCATTGAAGAAACAGAAATGAAATGCCAATGTTGTCAAATTGATCAGGTGATTTCTTTCAGAACAGAACTGATTTTAAAGAACTCTTCCATGAGGTCCCTGATGCTGGCTGTTGTGCTCGTTACCAGTTGTAACGAGCTTGAGTTGGTAAGGGAGTATGCTTGGACTGAGTATTTTCAGGATCAGATCTGAGGACAGTGTCATCCACTGGAGATTCTTGTACGGGAATCAGCCATACATTCGTGAGAAAATGAATTAGGTATGACCTGATAGGTTGGTTTCCTTCCCTCATTTCTAATTAAAATAATGAGATTACTTCAGTCAAGGTCAAAATAATACTGAGTAGGTAAATATGACTATTTCAAGAGATTTTATTCTCAGGGGTATTTTTAACTTTCCTGTAAGGCATTTCAATTATTCCATTGATTCTTTTGTCTTTTTTTTCTTCTTTCTCATCCCATAGGCTGTGGCCATATTCAGAGCTGACAGCCTAAAGTAGTTCTCATCTTAGTCTCTAAGGCCCTTTTCAGTAAATAGATGTTCAGACTGAAGGCACATCCGTGCTTTGGTTCATGGTCTCCAGATTACAAAACATTTGTTTACACCGAGTTGCGTTTTTTCCTTTGGTTGTTTTTTATTTCACTTTGTTCTTGATCATTTTCCTCTGAGCTGTTTGCAGTTGGTGTGTGTTAGTGTGGATGTGTTTGTGTGGATGTGTGTACACGGATCTGTGCATATATTAAAACCAGAAAGTTCTCCAGTCCTTTAGTGAGTAACCTACTTCAATCTAGAATGTGTAGAAATGTCATCCTCTTGTGGTTGTGTTTTCTTGGTTTGGTTTTGGTTTGTTTTGACATTGAGTCACTTGTGGCATTTTTTGGAGGTAGGTGTTGATGGGCAGTAATACTTACTTACTATTGATACTTTCTTAAAGCTTTTCAAAACATGTGCATTCTGCAGACTACCCCTGCTAACTTACTTTCTGCAGCAGCCTCCTCTAAAGCAAACCTGGATTTAAGACCATCATCTTGTTCACATGGAAGTCTCTTTGCTTTCACATTGGGAAACATTTGCTTAAAGTAAATGATCAAGTGGATCTTTTTCAACTCTTTCTGTTTTTGTGGCCCATTTGAAAAGCACACTCTTTCATCTTTTGGTTTCTACGAGTCTTACTTAGAAGTATCTTCTTCTGTTGAGATCTCTTTCACATCTACTCCATCATTGGATCGCTTTGTTCTGGTTCAGAGAACTTTTCCGTTGCAGCAGTCCATAGAATTCTTCATGGCCCACAAGTCCAAGAAATCCAAATCCCTGCTGAGATGTATTTTTTTTTCTTAGTGTGCAACACTCTAGTTTGTTGTAAATCTAGTGTGTTTAATCTCACATTGTTACAGTAGAAAATGAGAGAATGAGTAATTTGAAAGACATCATGAAACACAGCGGTAGGAGCTGGAAATAGCTTGTCCATGTACAGTACTTCAAAATCAACGTGGTAACTCATGCATGGGGATGTGAGAGTGACTGCTCTTATAAACCCTGTGGTGAGCTACAAGAACTGACTTCTCGTGGAGGTTTGATGACAACTTTGTTAATGCAGCCAGTTGTCGAGTGAGCATTTTGTTTGGAAATGTAGAAATGAGCTTGTTTCGTTGGAGGTTTTTTGGTTTGCTTCATTGGTTTTAAAGCTTCAGAAGTGTGTGCAAATGCACTGAAGGTGGGATTGCAGCTCAGGGTGTACTGGAAGTACTAGGCAGTAGTAACAGTGACAGCTCTTTATTCTAGGCATGCTTTTGTTGTTTTTATTTTACTTTTTACACTAGAAATACGGATTTCACTTTGTTAATTAAGATGTACAGATGAGCTTCCAGATAGGCAAAACAGGTACCTAAGATCTATTTAATAAGCGTCAATGTGGGTGTCCTGTGGAAAATGAAGGTTTCGGGTAGATAAGTTCTTTATTCTCTCCTTGTTTGCCCCATGTAAAGCTTTTGGAATTTCAGGGTTTTCACCTTTGTAACTTTTCTTGAGGAAGTGACAAATTCAGTCAGAGCTGAGGTGAGTTTTTGGCCAGTCTTATTTCTAGAAATTCCTGTTCTGAAAGGCTCTTTTGTGAGTTACTAGGAGCCTGGCAAAGACTCAGGTGGTTTCTTGCAACAGTCTATAGAAACCCCAGCAATTTTACATTTCTAAACTTAACTCATCTCTTTAGACCTGCTTCTGTCCTCTGTCACCTTTTCATTGTCTGTCCAACCCCTTTCCTTGGTTACCTGACAGATGCATCCGTTCAAATTAGAAAGCTTAGAAGACAGGTGAGGGACAAGCAAGTTACTTTGCAGGACCTAATAAACATGGTGCACTCATACCATGTAGGTTCACCTCATGGATAGCAGCAAACCTGAACAGAAAACAGAGGAAGCTCTAAACTGTCTTCCCTCACATGCAGAAAGCTAAATTTATGAGCAGCAGCACAATCCATCATCGTTGTATCATTGATTATTTTTCTGTAAAGACACCTTAAAGACAGTGACAGTGAAATTCTGTGAGGGTCTACAGATGCTCCTTGTTAAGTCCTTTTACTTCAGTCTAGTGCCATGAGTGTAAGTTACTGCAGCCCAGCACATCAGTGCTGTTGTGTCTGAAGTCTGAGTTACTTCTTTACTTTATACTGGACGTGGTTTAATAAAAATCACTCTTGTCACTGGTGTTAGTTTGAAGTAGGCGAATGTTGGAGGGCTTTTGTGTGTGAATTTTGCACATGCACCATAGGAAAACCTGTAGGTTTTGATTTTGGTTGGGTTTGGTCTCTGAGCTAGCCCACACAGGGCTGTACCACGGAGTTTGTGTAGTTAGTGTTAAGTTCATAATCTGTATGCAGATGGCAGAGCTTGAAGCTGTATTAAAATCGCTTGCGTTAGTAACATTTAATTGTGGCTGAATTGATTCCTTGTGTTAACATACCTGAATACTCAGCATTTATTGCCCCGTGAGAAACATACCAGTACAACACTGAGTACTAATTCATCCAAAGTATACTGTTTCATATTTATAACTTTATTTTGTTTTCAATTCCCGTTCATTTTTTTTTTTTGCAAGATACTAATTGTAGTATGGTCTTGCTGTACTAAAGGTGCTTTTTGTTCTTGTTTGGTTTGTTCCTTTTGTGGGATAGTGCATGTCTTACTGTGTAGGTCATATTGCATGTCATTGATGCATGTTTGAAATTTGTTGTGTCCTTCAAGGCATGATAAGTGGCTATCCACCGGTGCTGCCACCTTTGCAGGGCCCAGTTGATGGCATTGTTAGCATGGGCAGCATGCAGCCACTTCACCCAGGGGTGCCCCCACCCCACCAACTTCCGCCAGGTATGCCAGGCATCCCAGGCATCCCACCACCCGGTAAGAATGTCATCCTCATTCCCTCCTTGTTTCATTTTCATGTACTTGCCTGTTTAACCAGTTGTTACAGAAATTCTCTGCAGCTTGTTTTGGTCATAACTTTTGTTTCTGAACATTGCAGGTTTGTTTAGCTGCAGCTCCAACAGTGCACTGCTGAATATATGATGTTGTCAGAAGAGAGTGTCCAGTAAACCAGCAGGGAAAGGGTTGCTGGAGAAACTTTACACCGCTCCAGCAGTAGTTTTGCTCCTGCCAAAAGACAATCGTGCTTGAGATTATCAGAGGTCTGAAAAGCTGAAATTGGCCGTATCTTTATGTCATTTGAACAGTGTCCTTTCACTCCTTCCCTTATTTGAAGTGGGCTTCTAAATGAAATTTATTGCTCTGGTTCCTCACCAAACTATTTATTCAGTATGTTGATGCAAGACCTTTTGCCCATAGGGACACTGACATGGATTGTTATAAAGCAGTGTTCAAATGAAACCTTGGTAGTAGAATAGTAACTGGAAGCACAGAGGGTAAGGAGAACTCAGTATACTATTGTGTCAAGATTTTGTATTGCTTTTTGAGATAATATCTACTGTATCTTTGCTTTTTTCTTCTTTTTTTTGCAAAACTCCTGATAAAAAGAGAAGCTGATCAAAACAAACATTTTTCCAGTGTTAATGCCATTAACATGTCCCCATTATGGGGTAACAAATGTTCCTCTGCCCTCTCATCCTATTTTCTGCTGATTCTTTCAGTTTTTACCTCTGATAACTCATGTTGTTTAAAAGATGTGCATCTCATATGTTCAGCAGTTAAGCTGTGGACAGAAATGATCTTGTTTGCTTCCCCCTTGCCCCATTTGCAACTGTGTTTATCAGAAGCTCTGTTAAAACTTATCTGTATGTGAATTGGTTTAGGAATTTGTTGTTTGTTTCTATTGCTTGTTTTTAAAACAAATCCATCAGTGTTGGGTGTGCAACCTGAATCTTCACTGGTGCCTAAGATTCATCATAATGTCACATAGAGGGAGCAGGAAAACAGCTGTGTGTCTGTGAGCCAGTCCCTGGCTTACCAAGGCACTGACGTTAACACACATCAGCAACACACAAACGCTTGGGAGGTGAATCCAGGACAATGCATTTCTTTGAAGACTTTTTCCAACTGGAGAAGTAGGCTGTATGTGTGGTGTTTAAAACTGAAAGGATATGGTTTAGAGTAAAAATAATGCCTGGGCGTGGGGAATCACACGTGAAGTGATGCTAAATCAGGCTGGGTGGGCTAAGGATGAAGCCATGCTCTCTCTGATGCTGGAAAGGTGGGGGAGCCCTCCTCCAGTCCTCTTTGCTTTGTACCAAAGAAAATCTGTGCCATATTCCACAAATTGTGTTATCAGTGTTTTTTTGCCAACTTCTAACTTGGTGTTAGTAGAGACACATTTAATGTGGGAACTGTTGATCAAATGGAAAATGCATTTGAAATATGCTTTAGTGTGCAAAATGCAGTGGCAAATCTTTTGATCACCGGTACAGAAATCTGCCTGCAAATTAAACCCTCAGGAGGAGTGTAGTTAGTTTGCAGCTTCTCCATTAAATGACTATGAGAGGTGACACAGACAGAAAAGCAGCAGCACACAAAACTTTCATTTGTTCAGACCAAAGCATCTGTATGTAAAATGTCAGGAACTTCATGACTCTCATGTAAAGACGTGCACATTTTTGTAAGTAAGACTGACAGGGGTGTTTTGTGCTGCACTCTGCAGTGGCAGGGAGAAAAGCTTCAATGTGTTTGAGAACAACTAACTGGTTTGAGTTTGGTTTTCTTTTTGAAATTTATTTCAAATGTTCATCTGTCTCAGATAAAAACCTGTTTATTCTTAACCTGCAAGCTGTGCTCTGTGTTAGGGAGATCTAACAGAATATGTTCAATGGCTTGGATCTCCTCCTGCTGGGAATGTACTTTGTAAAACTGAGCACAAGGAAATAATAAATGTTTGCTAAAGCAAACCAGGAAGATCCTGTCAAGCCTAAAGGCATATGTAACAAATGAAAATATTTAGTCAGGCAATCACTAAGTAGCATGAAAAGTACCTGAAAACTGAAAATTACTCACTTTGCATTTCTTTAATTCAATTAATTCAACAGGCCACATATCAATGTTTGGTAGTTGTCACTTTGGCTTTTTTTTGTCATTTAGAAACTTCTAAATTTTTCCTTTCTTGGGGTAGAAGGGGATATTTGAATGTGATACAGCTGCTTACAATAACTGTGACCAATGATATTCAAGTATAAATGCTCAGTATAGAAGACCAAAGAGGTATTTATCACTGCTCTGAAATAAAACTAATTATTTCATGTTTTGGAATATAGGTGTTATAGGCCAAAATGTGTCCCCCATGGTAGGCACTCCAGCACCAGGAGCAAGTCCTTATGGACAGCAGGTGAGTCATTTTTGCATTACTGATGAGGCTCTAAGGCTCTGGATTTAGGGTTTGAACAACATCTCTGTTAAAGACACGTAGGGATGCACGTGGCCTTTGCCAGGGAGAGCAGAAACCAAATGTGCACTGGTATTTAGAACCAGTTAATATCCTACAGTCCGAGTGTATGTGTGTCTGCTGGTTCAGTTATTATGTCTGACTTGTCCAGCAGAATAAGTTCTGTAATATAAGCAAGACTGTGTTTTGTTTTTCTTCTACTGAACTAAGACCAGTCATTTCAAAACACTGTAAAACCGCTTTAGGGTTTGCATGCTTTGGTGATGCAGAGAGGGTGCTGTCCCCTTTCTCAGCCATTGATGAAGGGCAAAACTGTTTCATTTGCTCTCATATCTCACAAAGTGAAGAAGCAGATGTTCCTTCTCTGTGAATAACACAGATGAAGTGTTCAGCACATTTGGAATTAACTTTTCCATCGTAAAAAGAAATGTGATTTTGCCTGGAGGGTGTAAGGAAAACTGGAAGTTAAGTGAGAAAGTAACAAAGTGTGTATGTACTGACATGGAGTTATTCCAGACTACAGGATATGTGTGCTAAAAGTTCTCAGTACTGCTTCTTAATCACAATGGTGGGAATGGATGTGTGACTGGGATTTGTGTGCCTGCCATTTTTGCCTGACAGTGCTCAGCATTTATTCAGTGGAAGTCATCTCATCCAAGGATCAGAGTCAATTTGGATTAGGTGTTTGAGAGAGAAACTCTGCACTCCACAGGCCACACAGCTCCTGATCAAATTAGAGAAAGCATGAAATGAAAAGGAGTCAAAAGGAGTAATTAAGGTTAATAAGAGAGAAGAGAAATGGTGACAGTAATCAGAGTATATTTACTTAGCTTAGAAATACCAGCAATGTTGTCGGTCAGCCCAGCAGATAACCCTGGCTGCAGTAGGTGTTTTCCACACACATGCCTTTGCTCATAACCTGTTTTGAAGCTCCGTTGTGTGAGGATAACCTGATGCAGACATGTGAGATGGCTTCCCTGCACTTCCCCCAGAGGTGACCTTTCCATGGCTTTGTCGTTGCAGATAGGTATCCTCGGCCCGCCGGGACAGCAGGCTCCTCCTCCCTACCCCGGCCAGAGCCCAGCAGCTCAGCCAGTTATGCAGCAGCCCACAACTCCCATGTTTGTCTCCCCTCCACCAAAGACACAGAGGCTTCTTCATTCTGAAGCCTATCTGAAATATATTGAGGGGCTTAGTGCTGAATCCAATAGCATTAGCAAGTGGGACCAGACTCTTGCAGGTAAGGCCTTTGACTCAGATTGGGATGTTTCCAGACAGAACACATTTCTTTGTAACCATTAGTATGTTTTGTTTTTATGGAAAATGATAAATAAATTAGCTCAAGGGAACTTCTGGAGAGAGTCCAGTGCAGGGCTACCAAGATGAGCAGGAGCCTGGAGCATCTTTCTTAAGAGGAAAGGCTGCAGGAACTGGGACTGTTCAGCCTAGAGAAGAGAAATGAGGATCTCATTAACCCAAGTGTTTAAATGGTGCCTGTCGAGAGGATGGGGCAGCACTTTTTTCTCTTATCTCAAGTGACAGGAAAAGGGGTAATGGACAAAAGCTGGAACATACAGTTTGCATTTAAACACAAGGAAAAACTTCTTTGCTGTGAAGGTGAGGGGAGCCCTGGCACAGGCAGCCAAGGGAAGATGTGGATCCTCTGGAGGTTTTCAAGACCCACCTGGGCACATTCCTATGTGACCTGACTGAGAGGAACCTGCTTTAGCAAGGGGCTTGGACTGGATATCTCTAGAGGTCCCTTCCAACCCTCACCATTCTGTGAAATCTGTTGCTTACTAAATAAAATGTACACATGCAGGTAATAGTTAAAACCAAACCAACAGACTGGCAATATAGACATTACCAACAGGCTTATTGCACTGGTGTGGTCTAAATGTAAGAATCGATTGTATGGGCTTCAGTGCTGGGGGTAAAAGTTACACTGTAGAATTATATTCACCTTTTCTAGAGAGAAAAAAAAAACACAACGAATGTCAAAGCCAGTAGATAACTGAAGCATTTCTTGACCTTCCAGCACGAAGACGAGATGTCCACTTATCAAAAGAACAAGAGAGCCGGCTCCCTTCGCACTGGTTGAAAAGCAAAGGGGCTCACACCACCATGGCCGATGCCTTGTGGCGTCTGCGAGACTTGATGCTCCGAGACACCCTTAACATCCGTCAGGCATACAACATAGAACATGTTTAGTTGCATAATTGCTTCTTTCTTTGATACTGGCGTATAAGGAGTTTTGTGGAACAATAGCTGTTTTAGTTACTTGAGTGGGAAGAGATAACCAACAAGAATTTGTATGGCATTTTACTGTACATTGCAAGACCATTTTTATATAAGGACACTTTTAATAAGCATATTTCACTTTTTGTTATATTAAGTTGACTTTCTCAAATACACAGATTTTTGCATATGTTTCCTTTGTTTGAAAGGCAATTTCATAATTGGTTGAGTGTAGTCAAGGATTCATCTTTCTTATACTTTATTGCTGAGAATCTGATGTCATTGTTTTTATACAAAAGAAGAAAAAAAAAAAAAGGAAAAAAAAAAAAAGAAAACAAAGTATTTGCAGGTTGATACAGTGGAATGTGAAATTAGTCCTAGTTTACACCTTAGAAGAGTGTGTGTACATGTGCTTGTATGTGCTAGCCACTTCCAGCAGAAATCTCGCTTGGATGTGAACAGGGAGGATCTCTTAAAAGAAGCTAAAGGTAAGATGTGCATTGATGCTAGGGAAAAAAAAAAATGACATTTCCAGTCAATACCGAGGCAGCTGAATGAGCCACAGTAGTCATGGAAGTGCTGGTGTGGACAGGACGAGGGTGTCTTGACCGCTGATGTTGTCTAATCCTGTCCAGTTATTTGTGTAGCCAAGGCCATTGTGATCCTAAATCAGAAACAGAATACATGTGCTGGCGTGGCCTGTCCTTAGAAGGTGAAATGTTTCACCTACCGTGACCTGCTTTGGGGGTTCTGGGATGTCTCTCACACTGAGAAGTGGGAAGGGGACTCTCCCTCCCTGAGCAGTTGTGTCTGCACGTGAGAGAGACATGGCAGAACTTGGAGGCAGCTTAGGTTGGAAGGTAAGTTAGAAGATGAGGAGAGTCAACTTGGTTTTGTTAGTGAAGAATGTGATGTTTTTAAACTCACATATATTCTGTTAGTGATTGGGCATCGTAAGACCTTTTGGTGTGCTTTCTTTCAGTGCATCGATTCACCTTAAGGAGAAAGTTTTCCAACACAAAATTTGAGAGAAATTTGACCCTTACCATTAAAATACAATACTACTGTGTGGTATGTGCAAATTCAGCATGCCCGCTGTGTTGGAGAAATAGAGTACTTTCACTGCAGCCTCCAAAGGGTTTGGGATTTTTTTTTCTTTCTCTTCTTTTTTTTTTTTAGCTAAGTAAGGTGGGTATAGGCTCTTCTTGCCAAATTTAAAGGCTGTGACTGCCTTCTGCTGAACACTTACTGTCCTCATAACTAACCAGCCTTTTGGACTGCAAAGTTTAAAGGTAAATTCCCTTCATGTGTTTTAATTTTAGAAAAAGAATGAATGCTTCTTTTTTTTTTTTTTTTTTAGATTGCATTAATTTAGGGGAAAAAAAAAAATGTTGGCATGAACGTGGTCACCACAACTCAGCCCAAAAGGACTGATTCACTTACTAATATACTTCATCTCACTGCTAAGAGATGTT
Source organism: Urocolius indicus (assembly GCA_013401255.1). Taxonomy (NCBI): domain Eukaryota; kingdom Metazoa; phylum Chordata; class Aves; order Coliiformes; family Coliidae; genus Urocolius; species Urocolius indicus. Next base: position 37,938 of record WBNH01003530.1, on the reverse strand, counting down.
CATCACATGGAAATGTTTTTTAAAGTCTAATAGCCCAGAGCTTCTTTGTGTGAGTACAGTTGGCAGAAGGTGAAAGATATTTTTTTTTTTCTTCAAATACTGGGTATCTTGGGTTCTGTTTTGCTGATGTAAGAAATACTGATGAGCAAGTATAAACTGTTATTTAATTTTACTGGCTAATTCCTTTCCCTCTCCTATTGCAATCCTCCAGTCATTGCACAGAGAACCATGTTAATTACAAATAGGCACTTAAGGACAGTTGAGGTCAGATGTGCAATGGACCTGAAGAAAATGGAGCTAAGCAACTCAATTGCAATTTTGGACTGTACAAGTAGCACACCCACAGTACAGAAATTCCTTACTGGCCTTTGTAAATGACCAAATGTACTAAATAAAGTAGAAACAGAATAGTCTTAGACCACCTCCATATATACAGTGTCAAAATGTGTTTAAATTACCATAGACTTTGCAATTTTTAGCCACAAAGACAGGATGCTGAAGTTGAACGAGGCAGCAAATCTAGTTTTTGATCATTTGGAACTATCATGGATTGTATTAATATACCACCAGATTCTTCTGCTTCTCAGCATTAACAAAAAAAAAAATTACACCAAAGAACCTGGGATGGATTTTAGTTAAGTTATTGTTTTATTTATTTTCTTGTGAGGACTGGATGGGACTCCCTTTGGAGCCTGTAGAACTCAGATGTTTAATTTATCTGAAGGTCAGTGACGAGCAGACTCGCAGCACTGGCTCTCTCCTGCCCGAGCAGCTGAAGCCCAACTTCCACTGCTTTTTTTCTGGCCCAGCAGCCAGAGATTGGAAGTGCAAACAAAACCTGGGTCCTCCCACAAGGCAGTGCAGAGCACTACCACTAAGCCACTGGGCTGGCCCTAATCAATTATTTTAAGCTTTGTTTATTTATTTCCAAGTCATGTCTCTGTGTGTGGGAGGCGTCTCAGTCGATGGCAGTACAACTTAGGCTTGTAACGGCTACGGTCTAGAATTCAAAACCAGCAAAAGAAACTGTTTTCTGACTCTGGTGAAAAAAAAGAAAGAAAAAAAAAGACAAAAAAAAAGAAAAAAGACAAAAAAAAAATAGACATCTGTCTGTCTGTCTGTCTCTTTGTGGGTGTTTGAACCCCTCACTTGTTTTCCACTGCCGTTCATTGTACTGGCGTTAAACAACGCTTTCATCTAAAGATACAAGTGTGTATGGGAAATGGGTGGCTTCTGTGAGAGTGGGGAAATAGATTCATCTAGGACCGGTATTTTCATAAACCAGTTGGGGACAACTAATAATTATTTGTTCTCTTCCTCAGTCCTTCCCTTCCATGAGAAAATTGACCGTTTCTGTACCAATTCCAAACGTTGCTGTTGGTGACTTTTTTGTTTTCTTTGCAGCCTATGTTTTTTTGGACCTGGTTAATCCGCGCTTGGCTTGTCATTAGATCTTGTACTCCTGAAGGTTAAAGCTGCTAACCAGGTTTATGACATGTATGTACCATCACTTTGTTTACCCGAGTCTTTTTAATTTGAATAAAAATAGTTTGCAAAGTGGTTTTTTTTTTGGATTAACCCGGGTTTGAGTGTCCCATCAAGATTTCTGGTAGGATTTGATTGCAAGTAATTCTGGTTGTTGGCTGATGCAGATTTTATCCAGTCTTGGTACGTGCATGTCTGTGTGTGGGTAAAGGATCTTGCCCGTATTGCCCTGTGTTAATGCAACACACGCCTGGTACGTGACAGGAACAGTAGAGTTGAGAGTCGAGCCATATGGAGCATGAACAGTAACCCTTGAAAAATACGTGACCCATGGGGAACAGGCTGAAGTGGAGATGATAAGATCCAGTAAGTCCCAGGTGCCTCCACGTTAATTGCTTGGAAAATAAACAGTAAGCCTTAATTTCATACTGGAAGCTACCCTGGTTCAGGACTGTCCTTTATGTAGCTGTGTGATAAAGGGCATTAGAAGGGTAATACAGGAAAAGCATCTTTCACACAGTAACACTGGAAACCAGGGGAGAATTCTTCTCTAATACAACAAACTGTAAGAAAAACGAAGTGATAGCAACCTCTCATATCTCAGGGTGCTTCTGACAGCAAGATTACAAAGAGCTGTTTAAACAATCACACCAGCCAGTATATTTAATTAACATGTGTTCATGTCTTCAGTCCGGGGGATAAAAGCTGCCTCTCACAATTCTCAAAATCTGGCTTTTTATGAAGGCTTTTTTCTTCTTGTATTGCTATAGTCAGGGTTTGCTTCAGTGGAATGATGTGATTGCAAACAGCAGCTTTGTGCATGAGTGTTGGAACTCGGGCTCCACCTCAGAACCAAAGCAAAATCTCTTGCTTATCGCTTCCGAAATAGAGGTTTTTTTTTCCCCAGGGAAGTTGTTGTCCAGTCAAAATATGCTGCAGCACAGTCACAGCTTCAATTCTGTCAGGTTTTTTAATCTCCTGAAAACACAAGTAGCACTAGTCCTGCAGATCAAGTGCTGGGAAGCCCCAACATGAAGCACAGCAGTGAGCCTCTGCTTGCAAGTTCAGTGCCTGCACTGCAGCGTTTTCACAACAGCCCCATGCTCTTCAGCTGATGGGAAAGGGCTGGCAAGAGTTAGTAGAAGAACACAGGTAAGTACATGAACTCTCTAAGGTTTATTTTGAGAACTGGTTTCTTTGTGGAACACTCAATCTGTAAGAAAAACCCTCGGAAGTGAAACAAATTGCATTAATCTATGATCCTCGCTGCTAACGCTGCACTGGTCAGCCTCCTGCAGTCCCTGACATGCTCCCACACAAGTGAGAGCTCGTGTCACTGTGCTAAGGAGTAAAACAAAACCTTAAGAGCCGTCTAAGACATGGCAGTCAGCTCTGTTTTACTTCTTTTGGGAGAGAGGAGTGCAGCAAACAGAATTCGGGTTTGCTGGGACTGACATTGCATGTTCCTCTCAACTTGGGAGAGGTAAATGCATCAGCCTTTTTTCCCCTGAAGCCCTCAGCTCAGTTCACTGTTAGAGCAGCAACAATGAATGTTGTGGCATGTACAGGCACTGGAGCCTCACTGCATGGATGACTTTCCTGTGTGGGCTGAATAAACACGGAGCAGTAAGTCTGTCCTCTTTATCCAGCTACAATTATGTCACATTATTAAGAAAACAAATGACATGCAAGAGCAGTTTCTGTCAGTACAAAGGAAACAAGCTAAAAATTACTACTTCCATTGTGCCAAGGTATTACACACACAGCATGTAACGTTTCTTTCCCGTTGGCCTTGGCACAGGAACGGTGTCTCATCAAGCAAAGAAAAGCTGTAGCCAGACTGCTTACTCCATTTCATTTATTTAAAAGTACTAAACACATTAAATAGGTGGCAGAGACCTATGTACAATGAAGTTTTTTTGCTATTGCATTTGCTTAAATACAAAGTACTAAAGACAGGAAGTAGATGGAGGAGGAATAAACTGCCACACCTTACCCAAGAGCATCTTCACAAAACTATTGACAAATTGGGGATGACAGCTCATCTTGCAGACAGAACATTCCCCTGCCCTCAGCCTGGCAGGAATGCTTCTTTGGTATCGATACAGTTGAAGCATCCAGGACCTTTCCCTTGAAATCTTTCAGATCAGATTAGTTTTCTTCCATCCTTGCTTTGTACTGTCTTTCTGAGCGTTTCCTGCGGTAAACGTCATCTGCCAGAAAGAGATTTGATTAGGTCAGTGCTCTCCACCTGCAAAATTGGGTGAAATGTCTCAACTTCTCAAGACAGTTTCATCTTGCAGACAGTTAACAGGCAACTGAAAACTCAAGCCAACGCCAGCCTTTATTACCACTTAAAAATAGCTCATGTTCTGCCTCCCATCCAGGCTAAAGTTCTTCCCATCAGTCCCAATGAAATGTTTTTAATAGGAAAACTGTTTCCAGTCATTTCGTGTGTACCTTCCCACGAGGGCAATTCAAAGCACAAATGCCCAAACTAGCTGAAGCTAAAGGGAAATTAACTTATAGGCCAAAAGTCAGTGCCTGAAGGCTGCTTGCATGGCTTCAGTATCTTAGCTTTACTTGAAATAACCAAAACAAAAACCAACCACCTCAAGCCTAGGAATACACACACCATCCTGCTCTTCCTAGTTGTTGTTCCTGCCTCCCCTCACCCTGTTCACCCCTGAATGTCCATCATCAAATCAAATCTCTCTCAAAAAACAAAAGGGTTATCAGTCTTGTGATTGCCTCTTTGCATGGGCAGTAACAAGGCTGAACTACACAATTACTGTTACTGTAGGATGGTATCATTGAAGCATAGCAGGGTTTTTTTTTTCTCCCCTCCAAGAAAATAAAAGCTCAGGCTGAAATGTAATGCCTGGTATGCAAATGCTGTGCTTTATTTTCTAGCCTGACTTTATTACTGTAGCAGTATGCCTCAGAAATTATCAACTGAAAAGCCCTAACAAACCCAAGCCCTCAGAAGCGAGCACAGAAGCAATTTAGTTTGCCAGCGATGGAAACCGCATCGGTTTATTGTACAGGTGACTCAACTAGATATTCTAACGTGACATCCAGCACAGCTGATCATTTCTCTGAAACCACACAAAAGTTTCTAGTAAAGGCTTCTTAAAAGAACGTCACGTTGAAACAAAAGGCTCCGACTTGCAGAAACCGAGTGCCGTGAGAGTAAGTTCTCACGACTCATCCATTACTTCATTAAAAGGAAAAGCCTTGCTTGAGCTGAACCCACACCAACATTTAACTTCTGACAACCCTGGTGAGTAAAAGAATGAACGCGTGATGTAAAAGAATACAGATCTAGTTCAGTATTCTAAATACAGGGGGGCTGGGTTGTTGTTTGTGCTCCCTTCTGCTAGGGAGGCAGAACCTGGAGGGTCACGTCCTGCTGCTGATTGTGTTTCAGGTCCTTGGGGTGAGGAGAACCCACCGTGTGACCCTGATGCCTCGCTGCTGTGGCCAAGGGGAGCCTCCTGCGCCGTGCTCAGCGCTAATGGCTCAGCCGCAGCCGCTCACTTACAGAAGGTCTCTTTGCCGATGCGGACGTTAATCATGAACCACTCCATCGCTCCCCCGAGGAGGAAGAAGAAGGGCAGGAACCTGTAGGCGCCGAAGCGCTTCTTGCCGGGCACCAGCTGCAACAGGCGCTTCACCCTCCTGCTCACCAGCATGGCCGGGGCTCGGGCCCTGCGCGGGGGAAGAGGACACCGTGAGGGACAGGACGGGACGGCACGGGACCGGCTCCTCGCCCTTCCCCAGGCTCAGCGGGCGCCCCCCGCGGGAGCGCGCCCGCCCGGCGCGGGAGCGCGCAGCCAATCAGCGCCGCGCCTGGCGCCTCCCGCCCGCCGCACGGACAGACGCGGCCGCTGCACACGTCACCCCGCTCGGGGCGGTACGTCTCTTCTGATTGGCCGGGGCGGGGGGGGGGATGAGG
>WBNH01003530.1:0-31510 GCA_013401255.1 Urocolius indicus | reverse complement strand
CCCGTCCCCGCCCGTCCCCTGTGGCTGCCGCTGAGCGCCGCCCCCAGCCCATCAGACGCGGCGCGTCCCGGCCCCTTTGGCCGCGGGAGGCGGGGATCGCGGGTTCGGCGGGTGCCGCCGCGGGCCGGGGAGCGGAGAGGAGCCGAACCGAAGCAGCCGCGGTCCCCGGGGCCGCGGGTCGGGCTGCGGAGGGTCCGTGTCGGCGCTGGGCATGGCGGCTCTGCGGAGAGGCGGTGCCGCTGCCCCCCGGCTCCTCGCCGTGGCCGTGTCGTGCCAGAGCTGCCGCCCCAAAGCCAGCCGGTGCCCCGGAGACGGAGGCTACGGGCAGCCCCGGGATCAACAAGCGGCGGCTCCCGGCAGAGCGCGGCGCGGCACCGAGCCCGGCCCCGCAGCGGGCAGCCAGCCCCTCCCTGCCGAGGGAACACACACCAAGACCTACCTGTGGGCCAGGTACCACGAGATGAAAAAGCTGGTCTACGGTAAGGACCGCCTCCGGGCGCCGGGGCTGCCACGTCCTGCCCGCTATGACCTTCTCCCTTTTCTTCCCCCTCCCCCCCATCCTGTTTTTTCCCCCCCACCTCTTTGCATCTTGGTGCCTTTCCCCGCGCCGCAGAACCGGGGATGTGCCCAGTTGCTGAGGTTAGAAACCTTCTGGTTGACAATGCCCTCCCTGTCTCCATCACCCAGGGCGTCTGGGATGGTTTTCTTTCTATTGAAATCCGTCCTTGGTCTTCCTCTCCCCATCTTGGGCTTCCCTTTGTGTTGAACATCCCTCGGCTGCTCTCAGCGTTTCAGGACACGCATTACATAGTACGTGGGATTCTTCACGCGTGGCCTCCCTGACGTGGCTGTCGGCATGGTAAATGGTCTAAACGAAGGGCTTGTTGCGGTTGTTTTTTTTCCCTCTAGTTTGGCTTTGTTTGGCGGATGGAAAAGGTGTTTAGACAAATAGACAGTCAACGTTGACTGCTACGGTGAGGAGTGCAGGGTCCAACCCGTAACTCACCGCAAGGATGAGTGTGGAGAAGACTGATGATGTAGCTGCTAGGACGTCTCCAGATCCTGAGCTCAGTTTGTGTTATGGATGGGAAAAGCTTTTTGCTCCTCTGTGTGTACGTGGGCTTGTTTTTGCACCTCTGACCAAGAAGTTACCTGGATCCATCAGGTACGTTGACATCTTGCTCAGCAAAGGGAAAACTCATGCTGCTTGCCAAATCTGCCCACGTCTCAAGCAGAATTCTGGTCTTTTTGGCAGTGGTGGACCTTCACTATATTAAACTCTCCTAAAAATGCATAGAATAGCTTTTATGGCATAAAGGCAGGGATTTTTTTCCTAATGGCTTTTAGATTCTCGGGTTCCAAGCTCTACAGGTGACTAGGAAGTGTGACTTTAGAGTCTGCTGTTAAATAGCTCTCCATCAGCTTTTGTTTATGCAAGGGTTTGGAGAAGGAAGGCAGCCAGTCACAGGCATCCGAAAGAACTGTCTTGCTGTTCTGAAATTGGCAAGTTCTGTCATTCCATCCTCCCCTGCTGCCCAGTGCTTGAGATTTGACATGAAAGCTAAAGTCCTTGATGATGCACAGATGTAAAGGAATTGGATGCTGGTCTGTTGGGTGCTCAGCCTGCTGCATTCCAGCTTTCGCAGGGTGTGAACTCCTTTGCTTGAACCCTTTCAGTCAGCACAGGCTGCTAACAGGACTGTAGCTTTCTGCTAAGTCCCTGCTCCAAGACTGAGTCATGGGTTTGGCCCCACTGCTTGAGAGAAATTTCAGCTCTCAGGTCTTGTAGCGATGTTTGGACCATAATCTCCTCAAAGGCTTTTTTTTACTTCTCTTTTCCATGATGATAATCAAATGGTAAAGGCAGGTGTGCTCATAGGCTGTGCTGTGCTCCCTGGGCAGGATGCTCAGTTTGTGATGTGACAGATTGTGAAGTTTGTGTTCACATAGTTGTAGTTTGTTGGGATGCAAGAGATACAGTTATTGGCTTGAGGTGGAGAACTAACCAGCAGGACTAAATGCAAAATGAAGTTGGGCGCAGCAGTCTGTGTGTTACAGAGCAGACTCTTCACCCATTAGACGTGTTGAATATGGCAGCCCTCGTTTGTTTAAAGAAAAGCTCCCCAAACCAAAATTTCCAGACCATGCTGTTATTCAAGTCTTGTCAAGAAGAGACATAGAGTTGGTCCAGGTTAGTTTTAATTGTTGCTTGGATGACTAAAGTGAGTTGTGCAAAACGTGACATCGGTCTGCTCCTTTGTCCTTGATTTCTCACTCCGATGTAAAAGTGAATGTCTGTTGTTGAGTTACGGACCTGAAAAGGTTGTCATGTCTCAATACTCATCAGCATTGTGTCTGAGAAGGTTCCTGTAGTGCCACCTTCTCCTTCTTTCCTTGAAACTGCACCTTTGTGAAGTCCTTTGTTCTGTATTGACAGTTTTTGCTACTGGTTTTGGAGAGAAATCTCTCTCAGGAGAATTTATTGTGTGTTTTCAACCCAGCCTTTGGTTAGGACCTGATTTATAGAGCAATGTCATGTTGTTGCACAGAGGGAATTCCAGTGGTAAATGCTGACTGAGCAGGATGTGTAGGACAAGAGCTGCTGTGCAGCAAAGCTCTGTGGTGGTTTGGGTTTGGTGGCTGGAGCCCAAGCACCACCAGTTCTTGACTGTAGAAACACATCTGTGTTCTGCCAGGCTTGAGTGTGGTGACAGAGAAAACAGAGCTACACAAAACATGCTGCTGAGGTAAAATCTCCCCTTAGTGTTGGCTCAAGAGAAGCCATGCTCTTCATTCAGTTAGTAGTTGGACTTGGTGATCTTAAAGGTCTTTTCTAGTCAAAGCAATTCCATGATTCGCTGGTTATTCCTCCCTACCTTTTGCAACACTGACTTGGAGCAAATTTTGTTACCTACCTGTAGAAGTTTGAGCTACTGCTTCCACTTGATGAGTTCTTGGTTTTATTCTCTGCAAAAAAAACCTAAGGTGTAGTTGCATTGGTCAGAGGAGCGGTGTTGAGCGTGACCTGCTGTATTGAGAACCCTTGCTGTATTCTGATCTGATGACCACTGAAGTGTCAAGGAAGGCTGATATGCTCTCTCAGTAAGGAATATCTGAAGTCTCACACTCTAAGAAACATCCAATCCTGAAACTCATTGGCACTGGCAAGCGAGGATTTGGCTGTAAGCAAGCCTGGGTTTTTTTTCCTAGATCTTTCAAACTTGTAAACAAGGCTACAACAAATGAGCTTTTGTAAAGAACCTTTAACAGAACTGGTAACTTCTTGCCTCTACATGATAAGCTTGAGCACGCTAAGCATGAGCACTACAGGGGCAGGTTTGTAGATAGCAAGAGCTTGTTTGGGCATTGATAACACTGAGGGTGAAGCTCAGAGGTCCTCCTCGCTCTTTTTAGTCTGTGTGGATGGAGAGATACGTTTGCCTCTGAATAATGCAAGCTGCAGGGAGCAACATGTGCCCATCTCCTTTGGAAATGGGTGAGAGGCAGCCACCCTGTGTGATCGTTGCAGGGGGGATTTTGGTGTGGTGCTGAGCTGGTTTCTTGCGGTTGGATTTGATTTGATTTGTGTTGCTAATCTTAAGCAGGCACAAAGATTTAAGGGCTTCACTCTTTGCCAAACCAGGAAGCAAGTCTAGTGCTGTGATGATAAATGCCCTGCAAATCTCTTTGGGAGTGTGCACGTTTCATGAGTTGTGGCACCTACAGACTGGCTTGAGACTGGGGATGACAGTTAGCAGGCAGAACTAGAAATGTGACCGCTACATTAGCTTCCCAATTCTGCTTTCCTGAATGAAAGCTCTAATTGTTTTCTTGTACAGAACCCTCAGTCCATTTGTCCAGTGCCTTTTTGTATCTAAAAAAAAATGTTGGTTTTGTAACCAAATGCTGATTTTTAGTGTTGCTTTTGGTTTGTGTAGATTTCATTAGTGAGAAAGCCTAAAATATTTAGGTGCAATGGCATCAGTTCAAGGCTATGCTCCAGAGTAACTTTCAGCACACTTAACATGTTCCTCCATCATTTAATCACAGAATCTGAAGGCTTGGAAGAGACCTTAAAAGATCATCCAGTTCAACCCCTCCCTGCCTGAGCAGAACCTCCTAGAGTAGGTCACACAGGAACTTGTTCTTTGAAGTAATATTTCCTCTCCCTACCCTCTTGGTAGAGGCATCTGCTTTGTCTGGTTGGACTTCTTTGCAGGAAATGATAAAAAAGAACACTTGGAAGGGATGAGGAGGTACGTGGAAGGGAAAAAACTGTCAGGTTGACTTTAGAAGTCAAGTCAGTGTGAGCAAAGGGAACTTTTTGATACGTGAAGAGCGTGGAGGGTGGTGGCCATCTGCTTTTCAGCACCGTTCTTTTCCTCACTGGTCTTGCAAATGCAGTTAACACAGATGTCTGCTGTGTTGGACCTCTGGGAGTACAAAGGGTGTGAGAGATGGGTCTGGGCTGCCTTTTTTCATCTGTTCTTCATAAACAAGCTGGGAGAAAAGGAGCATTTCCTGCATGATGCCATTGGTACACCCCAGAGCTCAGAGGAGCACAGGACGTGCTTGGCACCTCCTGACCTGAGCATTTTTCACATCAGAAGGGGCCATATGGTGTCTTGGCGTCTCTAACGGCTGCTTACAGTTAATTATGTGCTTTTGTTTCCATCTGGGCTGTCATGTTGGGGATTGAGTGTCATTGCTCTCTAACAATGTAGACTTCCCAATGCCTGGGAAGAGACACTTGTGCTGCCATGAAGCTATTCGGATTTAAACAGCTGTTCAGAGCCTCATAGTAGTAAAATGAGGGAGATGTTGTGTGTTTGCCTTGCATTTACACTCAGGTGTAAAAAATGCACGGGCTCAAGCATGCTTTCTTGTGGTCTGCCTGTGTTGCTGAGTTTCGTCGTGTGCAGACACTTCTCTTACAACCCTCGGAGTTGAAAGCAGAGCAAATTGTGCAAGTGTGCAAATTCCAGTGGTTGGCATCTATTGCAAGAGCTTTTTTTCTCAGCACTGTCCTCACACACACGCCAGTGTTCCCTTAGGTCATACTTCCTGCATGAAATGCTGAGTAGGCTGTGACTAACTGTGATATTTTCTCCCTTTCCAGTTAGGACTTGGATGGAAAGAATAGTTTGGATTAGTGTTCTTTTTTAAATAACCAAAACTGGGGTGTTTTTTTCCCCCTGCTGTAGTGTATCCTGTCTTTCCAGCATATTCTCTTTTGATGTCTTGACAAAGGAAAAGCAAAAGCTGTCATTCCTGAAAAATGGCATCTTCGCAGGTTTCTGGGAGGTGTCATCTGTTTTGATCCAGTAATTACCATGCAGACTGAGGTGGAGATCCCTGGCAGATTGTGTGCTGGATGTCAGCAGAGCAGCAGCACCCAAGTCTGCAGCCTGGGACTTGATTAAGCACTCAGAAACTGGAACCACACAGGTGTTTATCAAAACTGAAAAGAAAAAAAACCAACCAAAACCAACCAACCAAACAAAAAAGCCCCTAAAACAAACGAACAAACCAACCGCAACAAAGCAAATCAAAGCAAAGCCAAACAATCAAAACCCCAGACTTCTTGAAACCTGGCTCGGTAAGTCAGGCATGTTTGGGCTCTCATGTTGAAACCCATCTTGCCTGTGCTGCTCCCAGCTTCTCTCTCTTCCCTGCAGTAGTTTGGACCTGCAGAGAGACTGCATGAGCTTAAAGAGGAGACAGACACCTACTGCTGTGTAGAGGAGGATGCTGCAAATGGACATTTACACGGAGCCCAACATGCAGCATGAGTCTCTGTACTGAAACCCAGAGCTTTTTCCTTCTTTGTAGGCAATCAGTGACTTTGACACTACTGTAAATTTAAGATGGAGGATGAGCAAGCTGTTAGCAAGCTGCAATGAGTTGGTTTGGTCATATGTGGTAAGAAACACAGCAAGGAGATGTGTGGTGCTCCAAGAAGTGTGCGTAGGGAACATGTTGTGTGTGAGGGAATGGTGATAAAGCATTTTGGCTAGTGTATGCAGCCTTTTTTTGGTCCTTAGGAGGCAAGAGAGAACATGCTGTGCAAGTTAGTGACAAAATGTCTGAGTAGGGTAAAATGATTTGGGCAGGAGGATGTTAGAGAACAGCAGAGAGAGGCTCTGTGTGTCTGAGGCTGGCAGAGAGGAGTAACGGCTTCATCCATAAGTCTGTCATAAATCATACTGTGGCACAGTTACTGCTCATGCTTCTCATCACAGCTGTCAGGAGGATGGAGCCAGGCTCTTCTCAATGATGGCCAATGATAGGAAAAGGGCCAATGGGTATAAACTGGAACACAAGAGGTTCCAAAGAAACAGAAGGAAGAATTTCTTCACTGTTCAGATGAGGGAGCACTGGCAGGGGCTGCCCAGATGGGCTGTGGAGTCTCCTTCTCTGGAGACATTCCAAACCCACCTGGATGAGTTCCTGTGTGACCTACTCTAGGTGGCCCTGCTCTAGCAGGAGGGTTGGTCTGGATGATCTTTTGAGGTCCCTTCAAACCCTGAAGATTCTGTGATTCTGTGTCAGGCTCACCTCATACGCTTGGCAAATCTCAGACTACTCTTTCCTTGTTACAAGCTCATACTGCTCCTTTAGCCTCTCCTGATTGTATGCAAGAGTTGGGGCTGGCGTATGCTGTTTGAATCTAGAATGTGTCTCACGTCTTCTGTGGAAGGAGAATGTGGTTCAGGCCATGGTATTTCGTGCAAGCAAGTGGGGGGCATTTGTCATTCAATAAAGAAAGAAAGAAAATGCTTTCATTAGAAGAGGAAAGCACTGCATATTTCCACTGTGGTGTGATTAGGGCTGTGTCATTTTCCTTGTGAGGAAGAAAAAGAACACCCTCAAAATCCCAGTGTGTGCTTAGACAAGATCTTCCCACAAGTGGAGGTGAGGACAGGAACTGAAGCTCTGCTTGTTTATGATGAAGAGGGCATTTATAATGAGAGGATGAAAGTTGTGACCCTCTGAGTCCCATTTACATTTCCCATCTTTTAAAATCCCTGTGGAGATTATTCTGATATTCTCTTCAGCCCCGTCCAGGAACTTTGGCACCAGCAGAGTCAGTGAAAGAGAGTTCTTGTTCCTTCTGTGTAGGCAGTAAGTCAGCCCTCCTGCCTTAAAATTCTGTTTTGTTTTCTAGTAATTCCTCTCTAATTGACCTGGTGAATTGCATTTGAAGGCCAAAGAAAGTGAGTTAGGAGAGAGGGATGGGTACATTTTGATAATGCATCTCTACCCTGGAAAACAAATATTGTGATATCGCAGAATGTATCTGAATCCTGTTTCTTTGATTCCATCTTTGGTTCAGTGCTCACAAATCTGCTTTGGACTTTCATTGCAGACAAAGTCTTTTTTTGGGGAATGGCTGGTATCTCTTTCTAACAATATTTTTTTTGTTCTAGATTCAGATGAAACTTGGTTTTATAGCAAGGAAGCACTAAAGAACCGGCACAGGGGTTCTTGCTAAAAGCCAAAAGTTAAGGTAGGAAGGGAAAAGAAAGAATCCTACCCACTGATGCTGTGTAGGATCTGGAACATGTCTGCATTTCTCCTGTCATTACCCATCTCTGAGGTGGGATGAAATGTCTCCTTCCCCTCTCTGTTCCCTGGTGTGGATGTGACTGGGCAACCTACTAGAGGGAACAATTTTTAGTGCTGTTTCTTATCTTGCACTGGACAGCTCTGGTGCAGCCTGAGGGAGGGTCTGTTCCTGTAGTGCAGCTAAAAGCCTCTGCTCTGAAAAAGGATATACAGGTAGTTCAGCTGCTAGGTCACCTAACCTCAGTTTCCCCAGTGGTCTGGGGAGGAAAGTGTTATTCCTAAGTACCTTGAGCAGTAACCTTGTTCTGAAGTCTCAAACCTCATGCAAGTAGTGAGCTGTTTATCAGAGGAAAGCAGAGAACTTGTTGCTCTCAGCATTCGTGCTCTGAGAGCGGAGGGTAGTGTGGGGTTTGTAACATTTTGTTGCTCTTGTATAAAACTTTTTAAGCCTTGCCTGTTCATAATGGTTTGTTTTGCTTATTTTAAAGCCCTAACAGTACCTGCAGGATCGCTCTGTGAAGTCTGTCTGCTGCTGTGAGAAACAAAAGATGCCAAAAGGCAAATCACAACATTTCTAATTGGAAGCAATGTAGACACCTCAAGGAGGAGAGATAGCCTGTTTGTCTTGCTCAAGTTTAAAGTGAGAGGTGCATGTTTTTCAGGTGCTATATTGCAGTTTCCTTTGGTGTTGGTGAGCCTGCTGCAACTGCAGCTGCTCTGAGCTAGAAACCTGACACTTGAAAATCTCGGGTCTGCTTTGCTTCGTGTAGGCCAGAGGCTGGAGGCCGTTGTTTTGTGGCTCCCTGCCACAAAAGGTCAGCCTTGCTGTGAAAGCAGTCAGCATCATCACCAGGCCCAGCCAGAGGTTTCACAGGGTTGTTTCAAAACCCAGAGAGCATTATCTGAGTTAACAGCAGCGGCCTTCGACAGCAGCACTCTGCTCCTTTGCTGTTACTGTGTGAGACTTCCAGCTGCTGTCAGGTCCAGAATGAAAGTTGAAGTTTCAGGGATGGATGGTCTCAGTTTCAGTAACTTCTCACCTTTCCCTTCTCTTAGATCTCCTTCCACCAGGAGTCTGCAATCTCCTCAACCCGGCCGCTATCTACGCTAACAACGAGATCAGCTTGGGAGATGTGGAGATCTATGGCTTTGACTACGATTACACCTTAGCACAGTATTCCAATTTACTGCACTCTATGATTTTCAACACTGCCAGAGACATCCTCATAGAACAATTCAAGGTAATGATGTGCCAAAGGTTTCCCTTCAGTGAAGCTTCCTCCTGTCTTTGAGATGCCTCCCGAGTGCCACATTGTCACGTTTGTCTGCTATTTGTGTTACTGAGACAAATGTCATGCTTCACAGTCTTTGATTGCAGAAAGTTCTGTCTCTACATGGAATTAATTTCCTTTGTGACAATTTACCAAGTTTTACATTTATTTCATAAGTATGGGGCAGGAACCTTAGACTAGAAAGGTCTGGTCTGTTTTACTCAACTATGGAAATAATGACCACAGAGTTGCTGGCTGGAAGCACACGTGGGGGATAAACATGAACTGTGGACTGAAGCTGTACAGGGCTTGATGTGTGCACGTCCCTGTGGGTCACACTGTGTGGCTTGTCCCATAATGGACACTCTGTTTGCAATAGATGACTGCTCTGTGCATTTTCTTCTGTCCATGCCTTTCTTTTCAGAGGAGCTCTGCAGCACCATTGCTTTGCCAACTATGTGCATTGAATGCAGATTGCTAGAAGTGTCCTCGCTGCCTGAGTGAATCTGTTATGTTTTCACTAGTGTCCCTTACATGAGAGAAACTATTTTGAGGGATCTTGATCCCTTTATGCCTAGGGTGAGACAACTGGTAGGATTAAGCCAGCTCAGCAGGTGAAACAGTTTTGCTGGTAACCTCATGCTTGTGCCTCTAATGATGTCACTGTTTCACTTCCCAGTATCCAGAAGGGCTTGGGAAGTATGACTACATTCCAGGGTTTGCAATACGTGGACTTCACTATGATGTACAAAAGGTAAGCTGCACAAAACTCAGTCTTTGGGGGTTTTTGTCTTCCTTTGCATTGTGGTTTTAGTGGAAGTAGTGTCATTGCTTGCAGTAACTTTGATCACCAAACTGTCAGTGTGTCTGAGTGGCTGTGGTTTCATTGCATGGCTTCCTCTTGCTTAAAAACCTTCCAAGGGAGGGATGTCTTTTGTGTTTGCATAGCCTGTAGCAGAATGGGGCACCCTAGCAAAGGCCAACGGTAAACAGCCTTGTCAATTTAAAAGCCAGTTAATGCCACTAGTTAATTAATAGAAAACTCAGCTTGTTTGTGTGATCATTTCTGTCTTTGGGGGAATTTAAACAACAAACCTCAATCCTGCATCTACAAGCACTTGCCAGGAGCAGAGACATTATGTCTTACTCTAATAATAGAATTGACTTGTCAGGAGAATGCTTTAGGAAGCCTCCCCACCCCCAACCTCAAATAATAGGACTCCCTGGAAAAAGATCCAAGCTACTTGAGATGCATGCTTCTCAGGGGCACAGGCAAGCAAAGCGAAAGCATTAGCTTTAACCCTTTTCAGTGCTTTGGACAGATTCCCTGAAAGCCTGACGCCCAGTGATGTTATGCTGGCAGCTGCAGCCAGGCAAGTCAGTCAGGTGGGAGCACAGCAGAGAAAGTTGTTTCAGTGTAGGAGCTTGTCTTGTGTTGAGCTTTAAGCAGATTCAGGGAAGCAGACAGGACAGTCAGTACAGGCTGGACTGTGTGTGTTTTTCTCCAGCAGTGAAGGGAAAAAAAAGAGAGAATGAATAAAAAAAAAGCAGTACAGAGTTTTCCCATGTCTTTTGTCCCAACTGCAATGACAGCGTGGCAGCAGACTGCCTCTGACTTCACAAAGTAAGAAGTAGGTCTGGGACAAACTGAAGTTTCTTCCCCTGTTTAAATCTCTGGATGATATATGAGAGAACCAAACAAACAACTAGCCAAGCCAAGCCAAGTGCCCCTTGAGTGAATGGAACATGAGAACTTCCTTTCTCAGGATCAGAGTTTGCAAAAGACATGAAAAGCTGGGTAGTGCTTCACTAAGTGAATCTTTCAGCATATTTGCCTGCACTCCTCACAAAGCAGTGGGAGATCTGCCCACAATGTAACAAGCTGCAGATATAGTGATAAAAAGAGATGCTTGAAGGTCATGAATACTCTGTGGAATGGTTTACCTTGCACTGTGGTAGAAACAGCGCAAATACTTTGATGTTGGGTTAGTGTGAGAGTGTTCTGTGCCCAGACAACTTGTGTTAGGGCTTTAGAGTGATGGATGGAGGAGAAGGAATGACTCATGAATAGGGGAGTCTGATACAAGAAATGCAAAGATGCAAAGAAATGCTCTGATGTTACCAGCCTGGGGTGCTCATGAACATCTTTGCTTAAATGTCTGTTGGGGAGGAGGAGCAGAGCTGGAGGGGAGAGCTCTTGTTTGAAGAAAATGACTGGACACAGCTGCACTCTAAACCAAAACTTACCCACTTAGTTCTGCTTAAGATAAATGTGAGGAGAAATAGATCTCTTGTGCACACAAAGCCTCTTTGTGTGTAATGTGTGTGCTTTTGGAAGGGAGATAAGAGGAGACTATCTGAGTCACAGAAACATTGTTCTTTCACTTTTTCTATTGCATCCCTGTCCACAAACTTCAGTGTGTAACACACAGTGGTATTCTGGCTCATAAAAAGATGAGTCTTTTGCCAGGGAGGCCAATAAGAAATCATAGTATGCTTATGTGTGTGTGAAAGTGGAGAGTACGTGCAGTTAAAGCACATAGATGTGGGATGTTTATGTTGAATTTTATTTCCTAAATGTCATTTCTGTGGAACTTGAAACTTAATTAAGGTTTTGGTCTAAACCTACCCAATTCTAACAGTAAACATCTATCTCTTATCACAGAGTCTTCTCATGAAGATTGATGCTTTCCATTATGTCCAGCTGGGCACAGCATACAGGTCTGTCACTACAGAAAATCCTTGTCTAAATGCCCCTGTATGCAAAGGTGGATTGCCACATCTGAGTGTGTGCTCATGGCACAGGTTTTGGGGTTATTTTTTTGAGCAGAGCATGGCCTCATCTGGCTTATCCTGTTTGTGCTTGCTTCAAATGCTTAGCTGGCATATAATTGCAGGGAGTTCTTTTCCTCAAGCATTTCAAGCCAAGTGTGGGTGGGAGGACCTGGAGCTTTTTGTAATGGTTAATAACACATCTGGTCACGTACTCTGTGTGATGGCTGAGTGGTAGCTACAGCATACCCTGGTTAATTCTTGTGAGCAAACAGTCCAGCCAGGAAAGGACTCCTCTGTACATGGACCACATCCACTCCTGCTTGTAGAAGACAGGGCTGTATCTCAACAGTGTTCTGCTGTGACTTGTTACAAAGCTACGAGCAGAGGGATCAGGTTGTGCAAATATAATCTTAAAGCAGTGCAGACATGTCCATAGAGTAATGAGGCATCAGAATCTGGGTTCAGGTTGAGGCCTGGGTTGTCCTATTTTTTCCTTCTGTTGTTCTCCAAAGAGATCTGGGTGAGATCTTTGGAATAAGTGGCTGAAAACAGGGCAGAGCAAACATTTCTCCAAGAAGCTGTGCGACTGGGAGAAAACTTTGCCCCAAAGTGGAGTGGGGTTGGTGTGTAAGAAGTAGCAATTCACAGATATTGGTAGCAAAGCTCCTGTAAATTTGTGTTGAGTTTCCTGACCGTGGAAACCAACACGGGGTTTTTGTTTTCTTCAACTCTGCCCTTTTGCTGTAAAGCTTCAGCTGCAGTAAACACTCTAAGAATATTAAGAAGGGAGTTTCATAATCAGAGAGAATTGGCTTCTTTGAGTGCTAGCTTTTGGGGAGTGGGGCAGAGGGGGATTGGTGCTGCCCCATATTTCACTTCAGCTTCACAAAGAGATTTTTAGCAAAACCACATTTAAAGCTTTTTTTTTCCCCCCTCCTCTAATGTCCTTTTCTAACTATCCCTCTTGGAGTGGCCTTTTCCTAAACTGTCTGCTTTTGAGCAAAACTGAGGCAGCTCTCAGCTTCTCAAAGGCTGCACCGTGATTGAATGGGAAAGGAGAAAGGGAAAGTCGCTGACTGCTTGAGTAAACAGCCATCAGAAATTGTGCAAGAGGCAAAACCTGCAGCAGCAGGATAACGGTACAGCTTGAGGCCATAGCTGTGATTACTGTGTTTTGGGGGAAAACCAGCAATCTCTGTTGAATGCTCTTGGTTGGAAGAACTTATTTTGCTTAGGAAAAGCTGAATAGGAAGGAAACATTTTCAGAAAGCTCCTTTCCTCCACCTTTGCATTTAACAGTGATAAACCTCGTGGGAGAAACCTCTATTAGAGCTGGTACCCGGTGGTGGGGCTGATTTGGTGGGATGGTCCTGTCAGGAGACTGACAGCATACAGAGAGAGACAGACCTCTGTCTGAACTCTGCTGGAATGTGGATAGAGCCCCTCAATTAACTTGAAAGAGCGAACAAAGTCTCTGAAAAATGGCTCTGGCAAAGATTTTCTGCGAATCTTAAGAAACCAGCGAGCTGTCAGGGTCTGTGCTTTATCTCTTTTGTGCAAGAGGAATGTGTGGGTATTAGAAAGGAGCCTGTTTGCCCTGTCTTCTGTCTCTCTGCAGATTGTGCAGAGTGGTGATTATTGACAAACTATTTCTGTCGTTTTGTGTCCAGAGGACTCAAACCAGTGCCTGATGAAGAGCTGATTGAACTTTATGGTGGCACGCAGCACATCCCCCTCTACCAGATGAGTGACTTCTACGGGAAGGTATTGTGAGCCCTTTACTGTTAGGATACAGCAGCAATTTTAACAGCTACTAAAACAGTGAATTGCTCGAGCATGTGAATGACTCCAGCCTCCCCTGGACTCCAAAAGGCTCACCCCCTAGTGAGCTGCAGTCTGTGTTTTTGTTCTAGCAGGGAATTTGCCCCAGAGGTTATTTAGCAGTTTAGCATGTAAAAGCCATCTATGAAGCTTTCCTAAACACCAGGGCTATTGGCCTAGAGCTGAATGGCTCTGGACACTGATAGTGAGATGTTCCTTGCTTCTTCCTTGGTCAAATGTAGCTCCCAAGCTACTAGAGCAGCCTGCACTGATGGCATTTGCACTGAGTTGTGTGGGAGGTGGTATGTGTGTGCAGCAGGGCACTTGCAATGCCTTTCTCTCTTTGATTTTGGATAGAATATTTTATTCCTTCATGAAAGGGATCCTCCCTCTTTACCTCTTCAGACCTACACAGTGGATATTATTCATAGGATTGGCATCCATGAGTGTTAGGGGGTTTTTTTTAGGCAGAAAAGCTTACAGTCACAATAAAGGACTGAAATTCTGTCCCTTAGGAGCTGTGGGAGCTTTGGTTCCCTGACCTAGAGGAAGTTAGGAAAAATTTTTCTTCCTTAAAGTGCCTAGTGTGGTGCAGTGGGCAAGCAGAGCCACTTGCATCCCTTTCCCCCCAGCACTGCTTTGTTTTTTGCCCTTTGTTAGTTCAGTTGCCTTAGGGGAAGCTGGAAGGAGAAGGTCAGGCTTCCTCTGGTAATATCCCTTTGAGTCTGCTGTGTGAAGTCTCCAGCAAGGTCACTTTTTGATTTCTCTGTCTCTCTCTTGGGAACAATTACTCTGAATGGTCGGTTTCTGGGTAAATACATACACTGTTTATAGCTCAGTGTTGTTTCCAGTTTTGAAATAAGATGTTTGTGTTTCAAATTTTGTTATCTGTCTGTAAACTGCATTCGATTAGCCTCCCTCTGTGCAACCCTCCTCACTCTTGGCAAACTTGCAGCGATTTCATCTGAAACCTGCTTCGAGTTGTGGCCTTTTGTAGGACCTGATGCTCATGCCAAGGTGCCTTTCCGTGCTGCTTCATATATACCAGGTGCTGTCTTCACTCCTGTAGCTCAGTACTGAAAAAAACTGATAATGCATTTGACCACAGAAGTAGAAAGAACAGCTGGGTTTTCCTTTTTGCAAAGAGGCAAATCTCCTCTCCTTATAATTTAACAAACTCCGTGAACTAATATGTGGATCCCAAAGAGAATGAAAGTATATACAACTAAGGACATTTGCATCCAGCAATGCCTGCTCAACCTTGTCACTAAGACTTTGGTGGGAAAGCACCTGGTTTAAGATGACTCCTGGTGAGAGCAGGTGCAGGGCAAGGGAGCTGGAGCACAAGTCTGAAGAGGAATGGCTTAGGGACCTGTGGGTTTTTAACCTGGAGATAAGGCTGAGAGGAGACATGAGCACTCTCTATAACTGCCTAACAGGGTGTTGTAGTGAGGTGGGGGTTGGTCTCTTCTCCCAAGTAGGGAGTGATAGGGCAAGAGGAAACAGCCTCAAGTTGCACCAGGGGAGGTATAGATTGGAGATTAGGAAGAACTTTTTTGCAACAGGGCACCTCGAGCACAGGCTGTTTCTGTAGCACAGCATTGTCTTTTGGCACCTGCATTGATGCCAAGAGGTGAGATGGGAAGCAGAGGGCATGAGGTTGAAACAAAAGTTAGTGTCCAGGACTGACTGCTTGTTTCCTCCACCTTCACACCATGGTGTAAATGATGCTGGGTTTGTTTAATGATTTTGGTGAAGGAGAAGCAGAGAAGCATATCTCTCTCTCTCTCTCTCTCTGTTGATGCATTAGGTTAATGTTCTGGTGGAGAAGAGAGGGCTCCTTCCTGAGTGGCTGGGACTTTCCACATTACTGTTTTTGTTAGTGTGTGATGTCTTCCAGATGGTGCTGGGGGATATGAGTTTGTTGGCTTGGCTTTTTTTTATGTATACATTTTTGTTTATTGTGTGTGTCTCGTTTTTTACTTTCCAGGGCCCATCACTTAAGCAGTTTATGGACATTTTTTCTCTTCCTGAAATGACACTGCTCTCATCAGTCATTGATTACTTCATAACTCATGGCATTGAGTTTGACCAGGTGCATCTGTACAAGGATATATCTGTGAGTAAAATGTCAACTGCCCCATCACTCGCTCACCTCAGAGCTGTGAGCTCTGGCTTGTTAGCACCAGTGAGCTCTGCAGTACCCACACCTCAGGGGCTGTTAGTGAGTAGCCTGATCTGACAGCACTGAGGCCTCTTTAGATAAAAGCATTTCCAGGCAAGATTCAAAGGTGTGTTTTCAGAACATGTTGGGTTTCTGTCTGTACTACAGAGTTGGTGTTGCTGTACATTATCTCTTGCAGGAGTGCTTAGGCTGGTTAGGTTGAAGGCTCTTCTGTGGGAAATGTCACAGTGCTTGTGTAAATGTTTTCTGGTTCTGAAAACATTTAAGCTCTGTTTTCCTGCTAATATCTCATTTTTGCCCTTGCCTGCTCTGGCAATCCATCCCTCCAAGGTGTGCTGACTGTGTCCTCCAGCTTCACTCCTGATATTTGAAAAGCCTGATCAGCATTGTTGGGGCTACTGTCTGACATCTTAATGCTGTAGGCAAGATGTTAAGTGCTTGAGACTGCTGCCCTGGGTGACTTGTGTTGGTAGACAGTGCACCTTCCTTGGTAGCCAAGCCTTTTGCAATGCCTTTTTCTATGGAGAGGGGTATTTGATTTGTACTTTGTGGGAATCTTCTGCTCATCCACTGGTAGCTGCCCATGCATGACACTGCCCAGTCTTCTCATGAGGGAAATGGGGCTCCATGCCTGTGCTGCTGCTTTTGTGATAAGAATCCACCCTGTCAGCTTTGCTGCAGGCAAGGATTACAGCTTGTGTTCTCATCTTCTGTTAGGGCTTGATAAGAGCATGCCAGCCAGCTCCCCACAAGACCTTAACATGTTTCCAGGGTGCTAGTTGTAGTTGTTTTTGCTCTTGGGGAACAGGGGACACAGCTGACACCTGAGGCCTTATGTCAAACAGTATCCTCAGAGCCTCTTTTTGAGGTCAGTGGAACATGTTCCTAATTGAAATCTGGAGAGCAGATGGTGTGCTCAAAACTTCTGGGTGCTAATCCTGGCATTTAGCTTTGCATCCTTTGCTGAAGGATGTGGTCCTTCCTGAGGAGAGACTGAGGGGGCACAGCAGAGAGCTCCAACACAAACTCTGTGCCAGTGTCTGAAGTCTACACTGAAAAGTTGAGGACTGTCCTGTGCTCTCAACAAACAGTTCTGGCGCTTTTTTTTTCTGTACAGTGAGGATAAATAGCACAACTTACCCCTCTGTAGTATCTGAGTGCAAGTGCAGAGAGCTGGTTTGCAGACACAAGCCCAGCAATCCTTCTGTGCCTACACAGACACAGCTGTCTGGAAGACTTGCACAGCCCCAGCTGTGACTGCAACACAGGCTCACAGTGAGTGGGTTAAGACATGTCTGAACCTGTCTCTCTCCTCTGATTCTTGGTGGTAATTATGATTGCAGTGCTGGGTGTTTGAGAGCAGGTTGAGCTTAGAGGCTCTGAGCTCTGAATCAAAAGGGCAGACCCTGAGGCAATGGTGAAGGCTGAAGCTGACATGACAACCAAGTAGTCCCGTTGCACCAGTTTGGTCTTTTTGTATTTGAGAATAAGAGCATGGAGTTTACCCTGTTTTCCTTTGGAGGAGTTTTTGAGCCTTCTGACACCTCCCCAGGCTACCAAGATTTGACCTGCAAGAACATCATAGCTCATCCCCTTTTGACCCAAACCCAAAGCCTTGCTTGCTTTTAGTGACAGCACTAGTCAAGAGAAAGTTGTTTTCTTGTTAAACTCTTGCTTTGTGTTCAGTTTCTTTCCACTAAGGCAGTCTCTTGGTGAATGAGATGTGACCTCTGCCTTTTTGCCATTCAAATCCACACGGTGGAAAGAGACTCCTAAAACTGTTTTGAAGAGGTAATGCCTCCTCCTCCTTCATTGTCTCTCATCTAAGTTGTAAATCCTGGTTCTCTCCCAGCTGTGAAGGAAATGATTTTTGGGGTGATGAGCAGGTTTCAGCAGCAGCACTGCTGTGAGACCAGGTGACTGTGCGGTGGTGTGTGGTGAGTGTCACTGTAGCAATGTCAGTGGTGAGTGTGGGAAACTGATCTTAAACGGCAACTCCTGAAGGAGCAACATGCAGTGGAACAGGGATTTAAGAGTCCTGGGCAAAGGCAGAATCTGTCTTCCTGTCTAAATTGTCAGGGATGAAGTTGGTACCGTTCAAACAAACATTTGCATGTGCAAGCAGATGTGTTGCTGCTCTGGAAGTGGTTCCATTTCTCTGGCATATCTCACTGAATGGAGACTTGGGAAGAATCTCAGTTGGGTGTGTCCAAAAATGTGCTGCATCTTGGCCTTTGGCCTGGAAAATAGATGATATTTGGATGCCTTTGACAATATCTGTTTTAACTTGTCTCCCTCCTGAAAAGTGGGCAGCTCTGTTGTGGCAAAAAAAACCCCTCCCTGACCCTCTTGGTTAGAGGCTTCTGTTGTGCTTGTGCCTATTGGCTACCTGGGGCTGGGAGCTGGAGCCAACCTTGGCTTGTGGGCAGCGTTTTGGAATCACAGATGCTGTTTGTCTCAGCCACATTCCCATCCTTTGGGTCACATTTGGCAGAGGGAGGGTGAAAAGTAAACTAGTGTCTGGGCCAGTACAGTTTTGGGGCAATAAATGGCCCTGTAGTTGCACAGTCTCAATGGCCTCAATAACAGTGTGTTGGCATATGCTGGTTTCCAGGGGCCAGAAGGAAATTGTGCTTTCATAGATAGATTCTGAGGGCTTTTTTCTCCTTGTACTGTATCAGCTGAGCTAGCTACTGCATTCTTCTTTTTGGCATGTTGGTGAGCCTCACTGTACAGGGTCCTCTGCTTAGCATTAAGGTAGCTTTTCTGCATTCAGCAAGAAGAGGGGATCTGTCATTACTGTATTGGTGCTCAGGAGTGGCAGCAGGTCTGTGTGCTGGGACACAGCAATGTATGTAACACTGAAACTTGTTATTCTCCCTGCCCTTTTCTTTAGGATGCTATTAGAGATGTGCATGTGAAAGGAGTGATGTACAAATGGATTGAAAAAGACATGGGTGAGTTAAATAGAGTTAAATAGAGCTCTGGTGCCAAATCTGTTTTGATATGTCTCATCTTATGTGGCTTTGTGTGTAAGATGCCTGTGTAGGCCCTACAAACTGCCACAGGGGTCAGGGGACACAGAACTTGATAAAATACTTGATTGTGACATGTTTAAAGGGAGCTGAGAGGTTAGAGTGGCATGAGGGACCAAGTGGTACTTAGGATCAGGTGGAGGATCCATTTTAATGGAAGAAATGGCTACACCATTGCTTTTGTTTCTGTTTTTCCCTCAGCTTGTGAGTGAGGGATGATGATCCTTAGCATGATGTGAACGTGCAAAGGCACCATCTGGGAAGGCTTCCCTGTCATTTAGGGGAAAGGAAGCTCCTGGTAGCAACATGGCCTGGAGTGGCTGTGCCTGGACTTTGTGACTGTTGTGTACCAGCCCTCTTTTTTTTTTGGCAGCCTTTTCAGTTCCTCAATCGTCTTCTTCCCCCTGCATGGGCTTGATGAGGATGAGGAGGGCCATTTTGTCACCATGGTGGTTCACTATCTGCCTGCTTGGGGTGGATCTAACTCAGGCCTTTTGTACCCCGAGTGGTACAGGGACAAGGTTTAGTTTTGATTTTTAAAGACATGAGGTCATAACCTGTGCCAAAATTCTTTAACTGCTGATGTCTGTTTTATTCTGATATAGAACAGTATATTCTGCATGGGGATGAAATCTATGCCGTGCTAAACAGACTGGTGAACCACAAGAAGAAGCTTTTCCTCATCACCAACAGCCCCTTCAGCTTTGTGTGAGTAGTTCCTCCTCAGCTCCATGTGCAGCCCCTCCTGGGAGCACCTGACAGTTGTGTGCTGCAGCCTTGTGTGGCAGTAGCCATGAGAGTGCTGGCTGGGAACCAGCTGGGATGAATGTTGAACCCCACAGGCCTCTGGACTCAGTTTTTGCAGAAGGTGGGGCTGGCCACAGTGTTACACAGCAGCCACTTTGGGTTGTCTCTAGCAGCTTCTCATCGAATCATTGAATTGTTTTGATTTTTGATTGGAAAAGACCTAAAACATCTTAATATCATTGAGTCCCAGCCCTCCCTTCCCCCTGCCCAGCCCAGCACTAACCCCTGGGGCCCTCAGCACCTCAGCTCCATGACTTTGCAATAGCTCCAGAGCTGGGCACTCCCCCAGCTCCCTGGGCAGCCTGGCACAGGGGCTGACAGCTCTCCCAGGGAAAAAGTTTTGCCTCATCTCCAATCTGAATTTCCCCTGGGACAACTTGAGGCCATTTCCTCTTGTCCTGTCACTCATTACTTGGCAGAAGAGACTGACCCCCTGCCTCACTACAGCCTCCTGTCAGGGAGTTGCAGAGAGTGCTGATGTCTCCCCTCAGCCTCCTCTTCTCCAGGTTGAGCACCCCCAGTTTCTCCCCATCAGCTTTATGCTCCAGCCCCTTCCCCAGCTCTGTTGCCCATGTCTGGACACACTCCAGCCCCTCAGTGTCTTTCTTGTGGTTATGGGCCCTACACTGAACACAGCACTTGAGGTTCATCCTCACCAGTGCTGAATACAGGGAGACAATCACTGGCCTGGTCCTGCTGGCCACACAATTTCTGATACAAGCCAGGATGCCATTGGCCTTGGTCACCTGGGCACACTGCTGCCTCATATTCAAGTGGCTGTTAATCAATACCCCTAAGCCTTATTCTGCCAGACAGCCTTCCAGCCCCTCTTCTCCAAGCCTGTAGCACTGCATGGGGTTGTTGTTGCTGCATCACAGACTTCTCTGGACTTCCCCTGGTAGGGACTGCTTGAAACAAAGTGCTACATCCACACTCCATGCAACGAGGCAGCCTTGGAAGATTCACAGACGTTGTGCTTTCTCCTCTGTGACTGAAATGAGAGTCAGTTTAGGACAGATTGTTGTAAAGATGCAGCGCTGGGGGGAAAAGAGTACCAGATCTGTTAACTTTTCTGTTCCTTTGCCCTTAGGGACAAAGGGATGAAGCACATGGTTGGCAAGAACTGGCGGGAGCTCTTTGACATGGTGATTGTGCAAGCTGACAAGCCCAACTTCTTCACCGACAGGAGGAAGTAGGTGGCCTGGGGCACTGCTGCACGTGGGCCTGAGCTTTGGACCCTCTTTCCCTGCAGGGAACTGCTCCTTTTACCTTCCAAAAGAGCAGTGGCTTTCTAAGCATCATCTAGGTCCAGTAGGCATCCAGCTTTCCTCACAGGTGCTCTCTGAGGAGATGACCACTGGCTGGTGTGGATAGAATGGGCAGTGCCAAGCAGAAGGCATATTTCTGAAACTGGCTGTCTAAAGCTCATCAGTTTTGTCATGGTATAGGCTTAACTGAGCTTTTTTTAGAGGTAATAATGTACTTATCATTCCACTCTTTTCTTTCTAAAGGTTTCTGAGAGCTGGCCATTTCTTGGCTCTGAGTCTTGAGAGCGTGACGAAATCTTTCCTTTGGGGAAAGATTCCTGTGCTTTGGGGATCTGTGGCTTTGGGTTTCTTCTTTACTTGTTGTTTGTTATTATATTATTTGTTTTGGGAACTTGTGCCCGCTTTGTTGGCTCAACTCACAAGTGACCAGGAGTTACTGCCCTCGAGGGAGAGGTCTATGCTCTCCTCTTTGTTTTCTTCCCCCATTTCCCAGGCTACAGGGGTAAACCTACAAAATGGCTTTATAAGCTGTGCTGGCCTGGTAAAGGTTTTCTTTGTGGCATGTAGGCAAAGTGCCTTACAAATGTAGGCTGGAGCTGTGATGATCTGGCCCTCTAGGAGAGAAAAACCTGTGGCTGTGTGGTGCCTAAGGTCCCCTGCTGCAGTGGGCCAATGGAATGACATGGCACATACATCCAAGGTGAGGGCAACCTCCTGATGGTCAAATGTGGAGTGCTTCCTCTGAGGGAAAATGCAAGTGTGCACTGGACACCACTCAGGCTTGAGGAGTCCCTTGCCTTGGAAGGCTGTGGAGTTCATTGTGGGAGACTGAATCCCTGCTGCCCCGTGGCAACTCAAGGATGGGAAGACATTGTGTTCTGCTTGCAGCAGGAGCAGCTTCATACCAAAGCTTTTGATCTCAGAACTGAGAGTCTGGAACTCCTGTCCCATGAGGGAGCAATGTTCCCATCAAGCATGAGTGTTCATGGGGGGGTGAAGTAAGTTAAGCCTTGTTTTGCTGCTTCTGTCCAAGTGGAAGGTAACCAGGCAAGCCTTGAGGAACAGCAGAAGCCAGAGTGGGTCAGCTGCCAAGATCAGCAGAGACTACTGCCCAGCCTCTCTGCAGACTGCTTTATCCTATTAAGACATTCCATGGTCTCTGCTGGGTTGGGGCATAGCCAGACTGGAACAGGACACACAGTGTTTCGTGGCAAACCCTTCTTGGCCTTAGCATTTCAGAGAGAGCCATTTAGCTTTTTGTTTGTTTGCCCTTTTAAAAAATTGTTAATGTTATTGTTGATATTTTCCTCTCTTCTGGATCTGAAAAGCCACAGGAGTTGCTGGGATTATTGGCAGTAAATGGTTACAGTCCGTGGAAGCATTTTGAAAAGACTTTTTCCCCTCTCACCCTTTCTCTTCCTCTGAGAAAATAATGCAGAAAGCCCAGAAGGTGGCTTCTCATGTAGGGCTGTTGTTACAAGTTGTTACAGAGGTAAACAAACGTGCCAATGCAGCCGTGATTGCTGGGTAACAACCACCAAAAAAATCACAAGAAATGGATTTCTTCCCCTCTTTGTTTTTGCAGACCTTTTCGAAAACTGGATGATAAAGGCTCACTGCAGTGGGACAAAATAAACCAGCTGGAGAAAGGAAAGATCTACAAAGAGGTAAGGAAGGTGAATGGGTGCATAGAAGCAGTGAGGCAAGAGTGTGACGTGGTGGGGACTTAGGAGACACCTGCAGTTCTGGAATTCAATGGAAAACAGGGAAATCTGCTTAGTCAGGGTGAGAGAAAATGATGGATCCTTCTCTGGGTCACTGGGGGATGTTTGATGCTTGAAAAGGGAAAAAAAAGATGAAGTCCTTGAGAAGAGCACCTGTGCTAGAGGGCATTTGCAGAAAATACTCTCTAGGCCCTGTGCTGGCCTGGCCAGTTGGCAGCAAGATGCCTCCTGCCTACATGCAGACAGCTCTTGCTGGCCTGATAGGACACCGTCCCCCCACATGACTTCAGCACAGCTCTTGGCAGGCTGTGGAGCACTAGCCTTGCCATTGGCATTCCTCTGAAGAGTCTTTCAGCTTTTGCTGGGATGTCAGCAGTGGAATAGAGGCTCATTTCCTCCATCATAAAGGCCTGCCAAGCCCTCAGCCTCCTGTCAAGGTGTGATTAAACCGACCTTTCAGAGTGGTGAGAGGTGCTTTGTGCCAGGTGTAGCACAGGCTGCTCTCCTGGCAACCACAGTTACAGGAGGCAGAGCTGAAATCAGGGATGATAACTGCCTGCTAGGGGAACTTTTTTGTCTGCTGCTCTGAAAGTTTCCCACCCAGCTGTGTGTCAGTGGTGCAGCTGAAAGGTGTGTGATGGGAAGGATGTCATTCCACCCAGCTCAGCTGGGTTGGGTGTTAGAGAGGGAGAGACAGAGACAAGGGAGTAAAGGCAATGCAGGGCCAGTTAACTTTGGGTGTTGAGTGATTGCCTTTCTCCCCAGGGGGACCTGTGCTGAGTTACAGCTGTCAAAGCTGTTTCCCTGTTTCTGTTTGTGTGAGATGGGGTAGCAGGGAAACATCCTCTGCCTGTGTAACAGTGAATGCCTCCTGCCCCAGTGTGCAAAGGAACCTTCGCCCTAGGAGCTCTGTTCTGACATTGTCAATGGTGGTGCAGCTTTCCCTTGGCTCTTGTGATGCCCTGGTCCTGAATCTCTTATCCTTATCCTGGAGAGGCTCCCAAGAGTGTGGAAGTTCAGGTTAAGAAGGCAGAGCTCTCTGCAATTTTATGTGTGTGCAAAGGTCTTCTAAGTTGTCCTCTATAAGGCTGGAAAAGGTGGACTTGTGGAGGAGGAAACAGAGCAATCAGAGTGATCAAATAGGGCACAAAGCCTGGCTCCTGCCTCCCTCCCCTTCCTGAAGGACGAGCATGTCCGAAGGGTGGGCTGTTACTCTGGTGAACTTGCAGCTAGTCTGTCCCCTGAGAACAAGTTGCCTCTGGCATTAGGACAGTTTGTTCTTGGTTTAAGAGCTGTCCAGTCCCACGGGAAGAAACTGTTTAGTGCGATCACAGTCAAGTAGCTGAGACCTGACCTGCAGTAGGAAAGTAGGTCATGTCCTTGAGCAGAGCTGTTGGAAGCCTCTGGCTTGGCTGGTGGGTCTGCCCAAGTGCTTTGCTAGTGTCCCACCCTCAGCCGGGAGCTGGGAACATCCAACTAGGGCTCACACAAAGTGTCTCTCCTAGAGCCAACTTGCCCAGTGGGTTGGCAACTCCCTCAGGAGAAAAGGTGCCCAAAGCCCTGGGGGTATTGCTGAATTACATCTTGCTTTTGGCCACCTACATCTTGTTGGCAACAGGTTGCACACGCAAGGGAATGGTGCACTGAGAGGAAAAGGGAAAAGATGAGGGAGGAAGGAGAGGTGGGTAGGATTTGGGGCTCCAGTTCTCCACCACCATGATATTCATCCAACTGCATCACAATTGTTGCCCACCTGGGGTTCTTGGGATGTGACAGTGTGTATCCTGCTCATAGGTCACCCTATCCTCAGCATTTTTTGTTTCTTGGAGTCCCACAACCTGCTGCTTTTGCTGCTTGAGGGGCTCGTAAGTTTGCCCTGGGTGCAACACTCCAGTCTGTTGGCCTTCATGAGGCCTTTCCCTTCCCTAATGGGTTTTGTTTCCTTTGCGACTCATGTGGAAAACTTGTATGGAAATGGAAAGGGAAAGGTCCCTGAAATCTCCTCTGTGTGCAGCCAGACGTTCAGAAAGCCTTCAAAGCTCTGTGCTGTGCTTTAACTGGAGCTTTGGGAGAGGTGGGTTGTTTTACTTTGCTGTGAATGTGCCCAGGCTGCCTGGCTTTTGGGCTTGGATCAGCAATTCCTATGACTTTTAATCTTTTGGGCTGGGCTGGTGGTCAGTGATGTGAGAACAGCCTCAAGTGCTCCAGACTCTGAAAGCTTTGCACGATGGTGCTCTCCTTCTCTCTGATGCAGCCTGTGAGATGAAATCACTGTCAGCTCAGCCCAACAACTTCTAAACCCAGAACACCTGGGAGACTTTCTGGCCAATTACTCAGGCTTTTCCAATTTAGACAGAACCAGAAGAGTTTCTTTTCCTTTTGGCTTCTGAGCTGCCTCCTTTTGTTGCCCAAACTACATGAGTAAAAGTCCATGCAGTCCTCTTGACTGGCTGTGTGCCAGAGCACAGATCTTCCCTTGAATTACCTCTTGGCTTTGGAAGAGTTTCTGCCTTTTTGTGTAGCTTAAGCAAAGCTGAAAGGATGTACAGGGGGAAGCTGTCTGTGCACACGAGAAGAAAGTGAAATAAGGTGGGGAAGGACAGAAACCTCTGAGTTTGGATGGTGAGGGAGGGAGCAGGGTGACACCTCATGGGAGTGCTCACGTCTGTATTGGGCCTGTAACCACGATTCCCTCTATGCTCCTTTCACTCACAGGGTAACCTCTTTGATTTCCTGAGGCTGACAGGCTGGCGTGGCTCCAAAGTGCTCTACTTTGGTGACCATCTGTACAGTGACCTTGCGGTAAGTGAGCAGCTCTGTGCCCTGTCCAGGGCTGCTGGAGGGGGAAAACAGGGCCCAGACCCCAGGGTTCACGTCTCTGCTGGGCTGTGCTGGCTGCTTTGGAGCCTCTGGCACACACAGGACACTGGAGCATCCCAACTCTGCTGCCAGGCAGAAGCAAGTAATGCAGAAAGGGCTCCTGAAATACTTAGGGGAAAGAACATCGACTGGTCTGTGCACCTGAGAGCAGTTTGTGTGGATCCCAGTTTCTAGGTCCTTCACACAGCTGATCCTGGTGTGGGCATGACCTGGCGTGGGCCAAGGCTGCCTCTCCCCTGAGAGTCTGTAATTGGAACAGATTGCACTTCTAGGGACAGGGCTGTGCTTGGCTTCCAGGCTTTCTGTTGAATTCTTGGCTGTTTTCTCCCCCTGACCTCCAGGACCTCATGTTGCGTCACGGCTGGAGGACGGGAGCCATCGTTCCCGAACTGGAGACTGAGATTCGGATCATAAACACAGAGCAGTACATGCACTCCCTGACCTGGCAGCAGGCTCTGACGGGGCTGCTGGAGAGAATGCAGGTAAACAGCTCCTGTCTGAGCAGGGTGGGTAACAGCCTGCCTTCTCAACCTGTGTTTTGGACTTAGCCTGGGAATCAGGGGACGTCCCATCTTTCCTGGGCTCTCAAAAACACCTCCCCCTTCTCCTGCTGCAGTGGAGTTGTGGGTTTGTGACTTACAGTAGAAAGTGGCCTGGGGGAGAGCCGAGGTGTGGCCTGCAGGACTGACACAAGAGCTTGCTGCCGTTGTCTTTGCAGATGTATCAGGATGCAGAGTCGAAGCAAGTCTTGCTGGAGTGGATGAAGGAACGCCAGGAGATCCGGTGAGTGCTGTTGCCCTTGCCCATGAAGGCTCTCGGGTGCTCTGGGGACACTATGGCTGTAGCTATTGGCCTGGAGGGGGTTCTCCCTTATGTCATTTTTGGGGTTTAGGGGCAGAGAAGCAGCAGTGCAGTCCTGCAGCCTGGGAGGCTGGATTTGCCCCTGCATGTGGAGTGGTTGCATGGCAGTGAGCCCTTGTCCCTAACAGGCATGGGAACAAGGAAGAGCGCAGTGAATATTCACCACAGCTTTCCTTCACA
Source organism: Urocolius indicus (assembly GCA_013401255.1). Taxonomy (NCBI): domain Eukaryota; kingdom Metazoa; phylum Chordata; class Aves; order Coliiformes; family Coliidae; genus Urocolius; species Urocolius indicus. The sequence goes on along the minus strand of WBNH01003530.1, from coordinate 5,134 downwards.
CCCTCTGGGAGTGGGTTGGCTTAGGGCTAAGGTACTAAAGGGGCCAGAATCTGTGCCCGTGGCCTTTTGATCTACAATAGCAGCATCTCTATCTCCTCAGGTCTCTGACGAAGAACCTGTTCAACCCGCAGTTCGGCAGCATCTTCCGCACCTTCCACAACCCCACGTACTTCTCGCGCCGGCTGGTGCGCTTCTCCGACATCTACATGGCCTCCATCAGCTGCCTGCTCAACTACGACGTCAACTTCACCTTCTACCCCCGGCGCACCCCGCTGCAGCACGAGGCTCCGCTCTGGATGGATCAGCTGTGCACCGGCTGCATGAAAACCCCGTTCCTGGAGGAGATGGTGCATATACGGTGAAGGGAGGTTACCCCCTCTGTGCACAGGGCCGGGCTGCTCGCCTGCACCACCTCTGTCTACCACTAAAGGGCGTTTGACACTTACTTATGTGTGTAGATGGTGTGTTTATTTGTTTTTTCCCCCCTTCACTGGCTCCATCCCTTTCCCTGAGGTGCTTCGGAGGCTGGACAGAGAGGGGACACTGTCCTGGGCAGCAAGCGAGCTGCAGGGAGGCCGCTGGAGGAGGGGGGAGTGAGATGATGGAGAGTGGGAGGAGTAGGGGAGAGGTGTTGGGAAGCTGCTGCTCCCTGCTCTGTTCATGGAGATGTGGCTCAGAAAGGGCATCCTGAGCTCTGGTACGTGGTGAGGGCACTGTAGGGTCAGGGCTGCAGCTGCCCCGAGAGCTGGAGAGGGTGTACTGGGGTGTAAGAGGGACAAGGGTGTACTGTGGTGTGAGTGATGCTGCAGGGGGACAGGGTTGCCAACTGGGCAACCAGGCAATGCATCAGGGATGACAAAGCCTCAGCAGCATTCTGGATGCAGAACTGGTGCAGAACAGGAGTGTGCAGGATGTGCAGGCCCTGGGTGAGAGCCAAGAGGGAGGTCAGAAGGTCTAAAACACAAGTGGTGGGTGATATCCTTGGGTTAATTGTTGGCTTTTGTTTGCATCAGCTTAGTGGCCTGTGCTGCATTTTGGTGCCACAGGACAGCACTAGTTTGGCAGTTGGTATGGTGGGTTGTGACTCGCAGAGGGATGTGTTCAGCCTTGCAGGGAAGGTGTGGGGCTGTCAGCAGGAGTGAGGTCACTGAGCTGTGGATGGAGGGGCTGGTGAGGCTGTTGGAGGTGGGGAGTGAATGGTAAGGGCTGCAGGATGCTCTAGGTCTGAAGGGGAGTGTGGCCAAAGCACCGTGGTGCTTCCTGAGGAGGAGGAAGAGGAAAGAGGTGATAATAGCAATGCCAGAGCATATAGGCCATGGGATGAGAGATGGCCTGGAGGCACAGGCAAGTTGGAGCTACTTTAGGTGCTCTCTCCAGCTTGGGGCCACGCTGTTTGTGGCCAGGCAAGTGCCCCAAGGGACAGGCAGGGTGCTGGGCAGTTAGGTGGCCAGAGGGGACTGAGTTTGTGCCACCCTGATGCTCTGGCCCTGGGAAACAGAAGAGCATCATCAGAAAACTCTGTGTGGGAAGCTGATGGCAACGGGATGAAAGGGTGAGAGGCATTGCAGGGGTGAGGGAGTACGTGGTCCCCAGAGCATGCAAGAGCTGCCTGTTCTCAGTAGAGACTGTGGGGCAGGTAAGGGCTGTGGGTTTAGGGCAGGGAGGCTGGGGAGTAGCCATGGGGCAGGCAAGGGTTGCTTGTGAGCATGGGGCTGCAGCACTTGCTCTATGGGCATGTGGAAGACCCTCTGCCAGGAAACTCCTCAGAGAAAGGTGCTGAAGTGCATGTGTCAGCAACCCTGTGGGGGACACATATATATATATACACACACACACACACACAGAGACAGAGTCCCTCCTCCTGCCTGTTCCTGCCCGCTGCTGGGCCAGGCTGACCTGTCAGTCTGTCACTTGTCCTTATGCTCCCTCACAGCCTTCCCAGTGGCCTGGCTCATGGCTGGGGGGAGGCAGGACGAGGAGGGCTGAGCACTTGCTGTCAATGTAGCTGCTCTAATCTAATGCCTCTAGTATGTGCATGTGCCATTTGATGTCTTGGTGTAGTGTGAAGGCTCAATAAAAGGCTGCAGCATGTGTAACTAACCGACTAACCAGTTCCTGTGGGTGGGATGTGTGTGTAGGGGGGTGCTCAGGAGCCTGGGGTTCAGCTGGGGGGGAGGTGTCTGACACACCAGGCTCGGGGAGCAGTCTGTGCCCTTCCAGCCACTGTGGAGGGGGAGGGGGCTGCACCGGGATGGAGCAAAAGTGGAGGAGGCTGGGGGGTGGCGAGTGAGCCCTGGGACTCGTACCTGACCCTGGGGGGAGTGTGAGAGGACACGGTGTGGGGAGGGGACACGGTGTGGAGAGGGGTCGGCCCAGGCTGTGCTGGGGGTGACGGGCACGGGGCTGTGCCGCGGTGACCGTGGCAGGGCCGTGGTGGGGCTGTGGTGGGGCGGCTCAGTGCGGGCAGCAGCGGGAGTCAGTGCCGGGGTCCACCAGCGGTGAGTCCTGCGGGAGGAAGTGCGGTGAGCGCGGCGGGTGCGGGATGGGGGGCTCAGGGAGGGGTACAGGGGGCAGTGCTCACGTGCAGCGGCTCGTAGTCGGGCACGTGTCCACCGTACAGCGGGTTGGGGATGGCGACCAGCGGCCGTGGGAGCCGGCGCCTGGCCCCGCACTGTGCCACAGCCTCCTCCTCCTCCTCAGCCTCGTCCACACGCAGGTCAGCCTGGAAATGGGAGTGAGGTGGGTGGGATGTGTGAGGGCCCCTCTACCCCCACACCCCACAGCTGAGGCCAATGACCCCAGGTACCGCTACAGCCTTGGCGCAGACCTGGGGGCATTGATCAACAGCCACCTGAACCAAGAAGGCCAAGGGCATCCTGGCTTGTATCAGAAACAGTGTGACCAGCAGGGCCAAGGAGTGATTATTCACCTACAGTCAGCTCTGGCGAGGCTGCAGCTCAAGTGCTGTGTTCAGCGATGGGCCAGTCACCACAAGAAAGACACTGAGGAGCTGGAGTGGGCACCAGAGCTGGGGAAGGGGCTGGAGCACAAGGCTATGGGAACAGACTGAGGGAACTGGGGGCATTTAGTCTGGAGAAGAAGAGGCTGAGGGGAGACAAGAGCACTCTCTGCAACTACCTGACAGGAGGCTGTAGGAAGGTGGAAGTTGACCTTTTCTCCCAAGTAACGAGTGATAGGGCAAGAAGAAACAGCCTCAAGTTGCCCCAGGGGAGGTTTAGATTGGAGCTGAGGCAGAACTGTCTCCCTGAGAGGGGTGTCAGCCCCTGTGCCAGGCTGCCCAGGGAGCTGGGGGAGTGCCCAGCCCTGGAGGGATCCCCAAAGCCCTGGAGCTGAGGTGCTGAGGGCCCTGGGTTAGTGCTGGGCTGGGCAGGGGGAAGAGTTGGGCTGGGACTCCATGAGCTGAAAAGGCTTTTCCAACCAAAACGATTCAGTAATTCTATGATCTGCACCCCCCAGCCTCCCTCCTGCCCTCACCCCGAGAAGCCTCTGACCCCACACTGACCTGGAAGTACCCGAACTGTCCCTCCCGCCGTCTCTTCAGGCAGTAGTAGGCGATGCTGGCGCCGGCAGCCAGCACCAGCACGAAGCACAGCGCCGACAGCGTCCCTGTGGCCACCGAGCCCGGCGCCTGCGCCGCACCGTTCACCTGCACCCAAAAACCAGTGTCCTGGGTGCTTTCCCTGGCACAGCCACCCCTGCCGTGGGCAGCCCAGCCCAGATGAGCTGTGCAGGGAGAGGAGACAGGATGAGGCCAGGCCTGGCAGCGGCTGCTGCAGCTGGGTGGCTCACCTGGCCCACGTGGACGGTGGGCGCTGGGATCCTCAGCGGCTCTGCCAGCGCGTGAATGATGCCGTTGAAAGCCACGATGTCCCACTCCACAATCATCGTGTCGTTGATCCCCTTGGCATCCTACAGCACAGGATAGGGACGGTCACCCGGCTGGAAAGCTTTCTCACCCTTCCCTGTCTCAAAAGAGATGTGGTGAAAAAAAACTTGTGGGGAGGTTTCCTTTTGGCTTCTGCTGAGGTTAAACCTACTGAGGGCTCTGTGCTGTTGCCCACTGGAAGGTCTGATACATGGAGGTTGTATCCTGACTGGGAGGGGATGATGGTGCCCGTTGTGAGGTTGTAGCTGAAGAGGACGATGTTGCTGGATGACACATGGAGCTTTAGTTCCTCCCCTGTCAGCGTCTGAAAAAGCAACAGGGAGCAGGGGGGAGAAAGAGCTGAGCTGGCTCTGTCCCCTTCCCTGCTGCTGTGTGCAGCCAAAGCCCAGCCACGAGACAACTCCATTCACAGGCAACATGGCACAAAGCTACTGTGCAGAGAACGAGGGACTGCCACCCTTAGAGTCACAGCTCAACTGCAGAAGGCTCTGAGCGACCTGACCCAAATGCCTCTTCTGAGTGAGGGGTTGGACCTCCAGCAGCCTCCTCTCACTGAATTCCTCCTCTTTCCCCAGACTATTTCACATCACCATCACACCAGCTTTGGTGGATTCCTGCTTTCCTCTGGGGCTCTGATAGTTTGTTCCACACACCCTCGAGCAGCCACTCGTCCCTGCTTGCTTACTTTATTGTCCGTGAAGCCAGAATTCAGAGGGACAAAGAGAGTTTTGGGAGCGGAGTCATCAGATAAATAGGTGAAAAAATCCACTCCTTCTTCTGTGTCATTGGCAAAATCCAGCAACATCTGGAAAAGATGAGAGAGATCTTCCCCATCAGCCCCCTGCCAGCAGCTCAGTGCTGTTGCCTTCCTACAGCCCACGAGACATCTCCCAGCCCTGGAAAGAAAAGGCCTCCGTGTTTGTGCTCTCTGCCCTGTGTGCAGACCAAATCACCATTTCTCCCTGCTCTGCTGGTCCCTCCCTCCTTCCCTTTGCCTTGATATCAGCTGCCAGTGGACTGAAGGACCAGGAGAGCGCTGCTTACAGAATAGAAGGTGGAGAAGCGAGCGTGGTCTGCCAGCACCTCGGGGAGTTTGCCGCTGCACCAGTACCCATCTCCCACAAACCCATCACGGCAGGTACAAGTCAGGTCTGCAAAGGAACACCAAAATGTGACTTAAGGGAGCTGGGATTACTTGAGGGATCTGGAGTTATTTAGTTTGGAGAA
>WBNH01003528.1:0-17591 GCA_013401255.1 Urocolius indicus | reverse complement strand
CACAAATCGCTTCCTTTCAATTTATCCCCAGCCTCGCTCTCCTTTTGAAATTTCAAAGCTCAAATATATCACCGTTTGGCATGCTATTTGAGCGTTGTCCTTTGATACCTTGTACCCATTTAGTCCCAAAAAGTTTAAAAGTTCAATGGTTACCTGTAGCAGGCTGACCTTTCCATTGTGGCAATTAAGATGTCATCCACGTATTGGAGAAGCAGATGCTCTGGTCTTGGTGTCACTGTTTTTTTTTTTTTTTCATTAGTCCAAATTTCCAGTTCCTTTGCTAATTGTCTCCCAAAGATAATTGGGCAGTTCTTGAATCCTTGGGGTAGTCATGTCCATGGTAACTGTACCTTGCATCCTGTTTGGGGGCTTTCCCACTCAAAAGCAAACACTTTACAACTTTCCTTTTCTAAAGGGATACAAAAGAAAGCATCTTTTTAATCAAGCACTGTAAACCATTGATAATTTTCTCTCAGAGCCGTGAGTAAGGTATATGGATTTGCTACAACTGGATGTATGTCTTTCACAATCTGATTTATGCATCTTAAATCCTGAAGTAACCTATATTCACCATTTGGTTTCCATACTGGTAAATAGGTACATTATACTCCAACTCAAATTCTTCTAGATTTTGATATTTCAAAAATTTGTCAATTAGTACTTTTATTCCTTGTTTTGCCTCAGGTTTTATTGGGTATTGTTTAACCCTGACTGGTTTTGCTCCTTCTTTTATTTCCGTTTTACTGGTTGTGTCAATTCTGATTTTCCTGGAATTTCAGTTTCCCACACTAGTGGGATCACTGCATTATCCACTTCTGGAGATAATTCTAATACCTCTGGTTTTCTTTTACCATCAATATTTGTCCTATCTTTGATTCAGGTATCTTTAGTAACAAGTCTCCATTTTCAAAGACAATTTGTGCCTTTAATTTAGACAGTAAGTCCCTTCCCTTCAAGGGTATCGGACATTCTGGAACATACAAAAATTTTGTTGCCAAAATGTAAATTTAAGGGTTGCAAGAATGGCCCATTTTCCTCTTTACCTGTGGCTCCTACAATATTTACAGTTTTAGTTCCGAGTTTTCCTTTCAGACTATTCAATACAGAAAATGTTGTGCCCGTAATGTGACCAAAAATGTGACCTCTTTTTCTCCCAGCTAAATTGTAACCAGAGTTTCAGCTGGGTTCACCTCCAGTCCCTGTCAATCCATATATTCTCCCAAGACCGTCAATTTAACTTGTTGACAAGCTAATTTAGGGCATTCATTTTCCCAATGTCCCTCTTCCCTGCCAAAGGCACATTAATTAGTTCCAAGAGAGGTTACACCAATTTGTCCTCTTCCTCTCATCCCCCCTCTCAAAGGGCTTTGTCCTCATTCTTGTCCTTGGTTTGAAAATCCAGGGGTCCTATTCACTATTGCAAGTAATTGTCTTTGTTTTCTTACCTCATTTTCTTTATCTTGGTTGTTATAAACTTTCCAGGCTACTTCCACTACTTTGTCCACATTTCATATATCTGTTCCTTCCAATTTTTGGAGTTTCTTTCTAATACCCTCCTGTGATTGCCCCAAAAATATTTCTTTGGCTTCAGATTGCAAGTCGGTATATTTACGAACAGCTTCCTTCAGCCTTTCTAAAAATGCTGTTGAAGATTCTCTCTTCTCCTGTCTAATATCATATAATTTTGACCAATGTATAGTTTTAGGTATGGTATTTTGGACCCCATATAAAATCCACTGTTCATAACTTTTCAGTCTCTGCATATGATTGTCCCTATTCGGATCCCATTGTGGGTCCCCCGTAGGGAAATTCTGGTCTATGGTGCCATCTACTGTCCCAGTACGGACATCTTCTTCTGCCCGCATTTGAGCAGTTCTCAAAACACATTTGTTTTTCAGTGGAATACATAAGAGTATCTCAAATCATCTGTATATCCTCCCAGTCGTGATTTTGAGTTTTAATTATCATTCCCATTACTCTCCCCACTTTACCAGGATCCTCTCTATAAGGACCAGTTGGTTCTTTCCATATTATCAAGTCTGAGGGAGAGAAGGGTACTTTTACATACACCGCTCCGTGTTGTTCAACTCCCTGTTTTAAGAGGGCTATTAGTCGTTTCCTATCCTGTAATTTTAGAGTAGTTATCAAATGACTACATTGTGTCATTCTCCTGGATATGGGCATAGGCAAATCTGAATCTGATTCCTCCTCTTCACTCAATCCACTGTTATCTGGGCAATGACTTAAATTATCAAGTCCTAGTGCCAGTCGCCCTGCCGGGCAGTCAGCCTCTGAAACGAGTCAAAAATCAGATGAAGATGGAAGAAGGGGATATACTGGCATAGGAGCTATGGGGGCAGATGGAGCTACCTCCAATTCTTAAACTCCTTTTCCTTTTGTTTTATAGCCAAATGTTTACAACGAATTTTAGGCAGAGCAATCCCCTTGAGCCTCCATCTTTTTTACTGTTAATGGCATCTGGTTACATGTCTGTTTATCCAATTCACATTCTCTTTGCCAATTTGTTTTTTCTTGAAGATAAAAGAAAAGATCTATGTATGGGCCTTCATTCCATTTTCTTTCCCTATTACAGAATAACATTAATTGAAAGATTGTATTATGATTCAAAGTCCCATTTAAGGGTCACTTTTCCCCACTATCCAGATCACATAACAACCACGCATGATTACAGCACTTTATAAGTTGATCTTTATGAAAAGCACCCTTAAATTCCTTCCAGTGTGCTAACAGACACCCAAGGAGTGAATTCCCATGTACTTTGTTTGCCATTTCAAAATCCTTTTAACCACTTTCTTAACAGTAATTTCATTCTTTTGCTTTGCTTACCTCCAGCTGCATCCCTCGTGGGATCACAGAACAGCAGATAAAAGCTCTGTACTCCACTTTGTGTGCAATTGCACATCTTGGTCACTCACACACAGACAGATCACAACACAGTATACAATAATAGGTACATTTACACAAACCAATACACAAACTAATGCAGAAACCAATAGGTACCTTACCATATACTTATGTGTGGGTCCATTTATACCAATACCAATGCCAACCCTGTGATCACTTTTGTGTTCGCCCTAGGCTCCCAATACCTGAGGATCTTCCAGCCCAATCAAGTGCAACTTTCGCTCCATCTTACTGTCAGGCTCCTTGGACTTCCCCTGGGGTCTCCGACATCATGACCTACAGGCTAGTTCACCAGGTTTGCCCCTCAACCAATTAGAAGTGCCAGGGAATGTTGAGAGGAGCTGTAAGGGTCACAGGCGATGGTCCTCCCTGAGAATCCCTCAGTGCGCACTGGAGTTCTATCAGCATCTGATCCCATCCAGTCTCACTTACAAGGTCCCATATGGGTCACCAAAACTGTTCAAAACATTTCAAACAAAGAACTACATTTGCCAACAAAAAGTATGCATAAAATGTCTATCTTTTAATTTGCCCCTTACCTTGATTGGTTCCTAACTATTATGAAATTTCTCAATATCATAATGATTGGTTAAATATCTCCATTAGGCTAATGAAAATATATTAATCTATTTACTTGGCATATATGTAATTGGAGAGGACCCTTTTCATTTACCTGACATATATACAGGCCTCTCCTGGCCTCTTTTCCTAGTACATCCAGGTACAGATATTCCCCCTGGCATGGCTCCCTCTTGAGGCAAGCACAGAACTTTTTGCAACTTGTGCAGTTTGGGCCTTTTGCAATTTAAACGAGTACTTACTTAATTGTTAGGTGACTAAAGTATTTGCAAGTGCTTGGCTTATTGATTAGACTGTTAGTAAGTGCTTAACGAGTGTTTCACATAAATCATTAAAGAGTGCTTCACATAAACCATTAACGAGTGCTTAGAAAGTCACTGTGGTGTTAGTTATTGACTAAAATAATCTTGCATCTGCAACAATAGCAATTTCAAACAGGACCAAAGGAGTTAACAATTGTGCATCCACAGAATATAGCCATCAAGATCTACATAATGGGACCAGAATTAAAGTGTCACTTATGACAGGGAAGGCACAGGAGACTGTCAAGATAAACTTTCTTAATTAGTATATACCTGGATGTTTGCTCTCAAGTTCAGCAAAAGAAAACTGCTGGGTTAGGGAGAGACTTTAGCCTTGGTCACAGATTGTCAGAAAGCCATATTTTAAGATCTAAAATAAAATTGTATTTTGTTTATGCCTCACAGGTTTTCCTCTCCTAGTTCCCATACAAATATGTCTTACAAATTATCTGCAAGAGTGAGGAGCTTCTGGCAAAGTGTACAGGTATAGAATATTTAAGAAAATCTGCTTTAGCCTCAGTTTTCTTTCTTCATCCAAAGCTAAGGTAGGTAACCAGCTTTCAGGTTTAATTGGGATCACAGACAAATTCCAGCTGCGGTACTTAGAAGGTCATCCTTTGAAAAATATGTGTAGTATGTGGCTTGTATGCTTCTATACACAATTATTACTTTCCCTGGATTTGTTAGCATGTTCTAACTATCAACCACAACTCCTGTTTAGCTTGGCAAACCTCCCAACTGTCAACAGATGTTTTCTCTCTCCTATCTCTACAGCAAGCATGAGACTTTCAAATGATATTCATCTCTCCTTGAATACAGGGGGACTCTTTTTTTCCTGGCATTCTCTTCTGAGTCCTAATGTTTAAAAACTTCGAAAATTACAAGGACTCCTTTTCAGACACTGTGCACACTCTAACTTTGTGTGTAGAAAATTATCCTAAGGACCACTAAGGCTAATAGACGGTATAGCCAACCAGGCTTATCTCTAAAGTGCTGGAAGACAAGTGTCTAACATATGAAAATCTGTAACTCAAAATAGGTTTGAATGGCACGCTTCTCTGCTCATTAAAACTGATTCAGGTTACCTGCTTGAAAGCTTTACATTTGGTAAATGCTTTGGTGCAAGTCACATACTCTCTGATGACTGCCAACACAAACTGCTAGGATTCAAAGAATGTGCATAGATCATCTGATACTACTTCCTTTTGTACTTTAATAACTGGAGGCAACATAGGAGATGGAAGGAAAATCAAGGCTTCTCAAACTTGTGCTGAGATGAAATATTACAGTTAAATCATCTAATTTTCTAAGGCTAAAGGTCTAAAAATAAGCCAGATATTTCTCAGAGTTAACATTCTAGACCAGACACAAAAATCTCCAGAAGTGTAATCAAGAGTGTATTTTCAAATTAGCACTTCTGACAGTTAAGGATCCTAAACATCTTTTAAGACTCAGCTGAGCTCTCTTTTATTCACCTGGAAATCTCAATTAGTTACAAATAGAATTTTGAAATATCTATTTTTTAAATTTATAATCAATCAAGTACAGTAGTTTTTGGAAGTTTTTTTAGCACTTGAAAAGCATATATTTCAATGTATATTTGAAAGATAAACTTCTACCAAGTACTCCTCTCTCTCCAAGTAATTTGCAATTCTGACAACGCAATCTGCAAAACAAGTATACATGAGGAAGGAATATGTGAAGAAAGGACTATTCTATGTGTCTTACTCTCTTAGTTTTCAGCACAGAGTTATGACTGTTCAAACCAGAATACTTAATCCTTTTACATAACCAGTTACTCTTCTAGGCATCACCTTTTTCAGAATAGGCTTCACCTGCATGTTATCCAAAATACTGGACCCACAGACTCTAATAATTGCTAAGTGAAGTTGCAGTAAATTAAATACAATTAGGCATAGCCACACAGCACATACAGCTTGCTGGTCCTGGCTGAATGTTGAGCATTTGCCTTAGCGATGCCTTGTGTGTCAATCCAATGACTGACTATAGTCTGTCCTTGTACAACATACATCTTCTGGCCTGAAGGTCCTATTGTTCAGTATAATGCTTTGCAGACCTTAGACCTTAGAGAGAAATCCACCTTCATGGATTTTCCATTGCCTGACATTTTTTACAGTGGTTCCAATACAACCATTTCAGCTGAGCTGGTAGGCTTTTTCTGTCTCAGAAGATTTGCTGTTCAGTGAATAATCTGGCAAAAACGGTATTATGAGAGAAGAGGTAATCACCCATGAATATAAACAGTTCCATCCAGCACAAGATGCAAAAACAACCTCTAACTGGTATGCTCTGTGACACTAAAATTCACCAATTCTATTAGGCTTTATTTTTAAAACCTTTTACCAACATTGGCAAATGAGTGATTGACATATCGTGAAATGAGAAAAAGGTGCAGAAAAATGTAAAACCTACTTATCCAGACCACAGAGACAGACAGTGTTCAAGCTTAAAATAAGAAGAACCAGAAATGTCTGGACCTCAGCCACAGATTCTCCTTGCACACATACAACCAGAATACCCAGGAAAATGTAAACATTATAAAATGTGTGCTATTATTAATGTATCCAATGCATTGGGCATCTATATATTTCCATTTTTCACAGGGTGATTTTTGCTGTTGGAAAAAATTCAGTCTACTCTCCATGCAGATGAAATCCTGTATCTGTAGGAGCAAGCACAAGCATGTATATCACCTGACAGAGAATTGTCTACTCTTTGTTCTTTTTTGGCCTGCAGGAATAGATTCATTTTTTAAAAAATTCTGACACACATATATATTCAAGGAGACTCTGATAAGAAAGTAAGCTCAATACAGGAAATACTGTATAACCATCAAGTGAAGAACTGAGAAGCTATTAAAGAAATAATGCAGATTTCATCCACTTGATAACTGACTATATCAGGTCAATACAGGCTTGCTTTAGGCCAGGTAAAGCAGAAGGTTCTCTAGGGCAGCAAACACTAGGGGAGCTGGCAATAACCTTGGCCTGGCTGCATCCTTTGCCCACATCCAACGTCTGGAAAACCAGTCAGGCTGCTTCCAAACCAGGGGTTTGGTATAGGCTTGTTCTATGGTACGGAGAGGTCCCTTCAAATGGCAGCCATCAGACCATCCCTCTCATGGCGGCAGTGGGAGCAGCAATCCCTACTCTCCAAGGTCCTTCCCTATACCTAACTTTCTGGTTGTCTATGCCCACTTTTTCCTATGGCAAACTCCCTGAGACAGCAAAATTAACATTTTTCTACATTTCTGGGAGGCATTGAGTCATCTCTGGTTCAGTATCACACTTTTTAATCATTAGCAACTGGTTAGTTTAAAAATCATTACGCTTACAAATTATTTAAGTTTTCAATCCCAAACACAGACCAGCACCAATGCATGGCAAAACACCAGGTGCCAAGGCTCCATAGCTAATATGCTGGTCTATTTCACTGCCTGCCTCCCCCTTTCACTAGGTTGGCTGCAATCTTAGTCTCTGGCTTTATCACTATTCAGAGATCAACAACACATCTTGGATAGCTTCATAAAGTTTAAAATTGACAATTTATAAGCATGGACCATCTACACAAAGTTAAACCATTTGAAATTCTGTATTTGTCCCATGAGGCACAGTTAAAATCCTTAATGCAAGTACAACTCAGTGTCTTCCAGATTAAAAATCCTCAATTTTGCTTCACATGTAAGCCTGGAATCTGGGAAGACATTTTTCACCATAAGCAATATTTCTTCTATTTGATATACACTAGGAATCAACACTGAGCAAGCTTTTTGCCCATCATTACCTTTTTCTCATAACAGAATTGTTGGATTTGAAACAAGAATGTGGTTCTCCAACCACAAAAATCTGACAAGGAGCACAAAGCAACAGAGTCCTTAAAAGGCTCCTGGTTTTGCTTATGCTTTTAAAGATAGTATTAGTAAAGCATTTTTTAAATTTAATACTGGCAGAGCACCTCAAGTAAACTGAATGGAGTCTGAAATCACAAAGCTTCATATGCTGGTTTCATGTATGCATCTACTTTAAAAGTATCATTTTGAACATCAGAAATACAGGAAAGAAGAAAAAAATTGTTATATGTCTGTATGAAAGTTCTGGCATAACTTTTCAAAGTTTTGTTGTATTCTGAAGAACTTCTTACCTTCATATCAATTAAATGAGCAGTAAATTTTACTAGTTTTGATCTAATGCCTTTAAAAAAAAATGGATTTCAAGAAAATGAATTTTATATACTTCTAAGTATATATTATACATTTTATTGAAATTGAGACAATTAAAATATTAAAAGCCCTGCACAGTAGTTTTTAAATCAGCTGAGAGCTGACGTGGTGCTTCTTCAACTGTTTGTTTTGGACAGGAAGTGCCACATATTTATCAATCATAAAGTCCCATTTAAATTGCCCTTGTGCTTGACTATTTATTGCCATATGTTTCATAATATTATACTTTAGAAGAAAATACACTACCGAGAAGGACACAATGTTTTCTGTAAATGTATGTTTGTTGAATGCTTTCCTCAAGCCGATTGAAAATCCCAGGAGTTTCAATAGCTCTTTTTCATTCCATAATGCTCATTACTGGGATGTCATTCACATCAAAATGAGGTTGCAGTCACAATGCCATCTCTCTTTTATCCTTAATCCTGCTACTGTGTACTCAGTGGTCAGGTAAGGAACACATTAAATCCAGTTTTCGCTTGCAAGGAGCTTGTATTGTTATCTGTGTTTATAAACACTATAAAATGTTTATATGCTATTTATAAAAGCTACAATAAACACTTTATAAATGCTGTACCTGGTGCTGCTGAGGCCACACCTCAAGAACTGTGTTCAGTTTTGGTCACTTCACTACAAGACACTGCGGTGCTGGAGTTTGTCCAGAGACAGGCAATGAAGCTAGTGATGAGTCTGGAGAAGTCTGATGAGGAGCAGCTGAGGGAGCTGGGGTTGTCTAGTGTGGAGAACCCAGATGAACTCTCCTAAAAAGCATTCTGCTCAGAAGCAAATTTTACATATCACATATTCATAATATTTTTATTCCTCGACAATTTCAGTCTTCAAAACTTTGGAATTAAAATAGGATGACCGCTTAATAAAAAAAAAAGGTTTTGTTTCTGCCACTTATTTTCTTATTTGCGTATAATTCTGTGGATTTAGGAACACGATCAAGCTTAAGATAAAAAAAATAATAATGCAATAACATGATAAAAATATACCACATTCCCCAAAACAAGCAGCATGGGACAGACTGAATTAGAGGAAGAGCTGTGTTTTTCTCTTTGAGTACAGAAATATATCAATATAACATGTCATCACAGCAGAAAGAGCATAACTCTTTGGACCTTCTAACAGCTTCTAACAGGAGTTTGAAGAATCAGTGACAAGAAAAATATTCATGACAAAATTTTGTATCTTGTACTCTTTCAAAAACTTTCCGTGTACATCATTCAAGAATCATGTCAGAGGACATAATAGGGACAATACAGCTAAAGCACTCCTTAAGCCATGTTGGTCTTCAGAGGCTGTAAGACAAGTAGCAGAGCCATCTAGATTTGATATATATGTAGACCCATCAGTACTTCAATATAATCTATTGGGAACTGAACTATTAATATTTGCAGCACGTTAGCAGAAGTTTCTACTTCCTGGCTTCTCACTGTAAGTAGGAAAGAGAGACCAGGAATATATATTTCTATTATTAGGAGCTCTGCTTCAAAATTTGTGTTTACAGAAGAGCTAGAAGGATGACATAGAGTGAAGGATATGTAGTTTTTCAGTACTACTTTTAACTGGCAGAATGCTCAGTTTAAAACATTCCTCATTATATTATTTGCATTAACAGAACTCAATGCAACCTCAACATGAATCAAGGCTTGAAAAATGAATAAACAAATAAATACATAAAAATATAAACCCAGACAACTCTTAAAAGATGTAACAATTTCATGGTGTTTAAAAGGTATCAGAACACTATCATAGAGATTTATGGACTAACCAGTTGTAGTTTTTCTCCTAGAAATTTCAGCTGCTTAATTAAGCCTTAAAAGGTGTGTAGATGCCAGGTCTGTGGCATTCCATGACAAGCCTCTTTCTTCTTCACTTCTGCAGACATTACTCCAGGCCATAGTTCACTTATCTCTAGTCATATCACCCACTTCTAGACAGAACTCTGTATGGTCAGTAAACAGGAGTAGGATTGTGTGGAGAATGAAAAGAGCCTTTGCTTATTCCTCTCCTTGGTACACAGACTAGCAAACTTATGCCAGAAATCATAGTCTGTAAAAGATAGGGTCAGTACAGTTCTGAAAGAAGTCAAAAGAAAAGTCACAGTCCTGTTGCTAGCTGAGAGAGAAAATATGTTTTTGAAGTTGAAATAGTATAGTAATAGCTGACAAATCTTCACTCTTCCTACATCAAAATGGTAACGCTTTAGGCACCTATTTTAAAATTCGTATTATTTACACATTTCCATCTTCCAGGGTAGATATTCAGCTGCAAATCAGTTTGTGTCAATCTTATAGGCTTCTTAAAAACTTTCTTGCAACAGTCTCAACAGTTTGCCAAATATTTTTTCTAGAATTTTAGTCAAGAAAAGAATATTGTGTCTAACTGTCAGAAAGTTTGTTGTCCATGTAATAATTCCAAAGAGTCTGTTTGCTTATATCTAAACTGATATCTAGACATTAATCTGCAGGCAAGCAGAAAAATGAGGTTTTATTCTATGGATCCTAATTGATAGAGACAACAATAAGATTTTACAAGACAGACATTGTGTTTGTCACACCTCATAATATAAGTTGTGCCTCAAACTAAACTATAAATCCTTGGCTCACCTTCTGCAGGAGCTTTATTCATCCTTGGAGTCACAGAGCAGATTACTGAGGAAAAAGTATTTGTCATTGAAATGAGAGATCGGTAGCAGAAAAGAACCAGAACATTGCACATAAGGTTGTAATTAGAGGTCTGATTCCACAATAGTTAGAGTATTTCCTGAATGGTTTGGTACTGAGTACCTTTAACTCATCAAGTGATGTCATCAGTCTAGTTTTTTCAATAACATACCACTGTGGTAAGAGAAATGAACAGAAGATTCTTTAATAGGAGATGTGTTTCAACTGCTATTCAAAGGTAAAAAGTCAAGTCTCAGGCAACTGGAATTTTCTGATTGAGACTGTATGCATTCTGTGCCAACCAAGGTATTAGATCTCCTCACCTGAAGCAGAGGGAAGGCCACTTTTTGAATTAAATGGCTGGCCAGGTGCCCAGTAGCTATGCTTATAGAGTGAAAGCAATAGACTCACCTTCAGACTCATAGCACCCATACAGCATTAAAATATGCTATTGTCCAAGCCACAGAGCCACTTTTCTTGATATTTTGAGGATAATGTGCAGCTATGTTTATTGGGTTTAAAAACTGTCCAGATTGGATTAGAGTTAACTGTCTAACATGTTAAACTGTCTAACATGAAAAAAATTCCTCTCTTACAGATCTGTATGTTCAAGTCATGCTGCCTTAACAAACATTATGTGTTTAAACATGAGGATGAATAACATTTTGCTATGTCCTAGAAAGTCCAGATCGACAAGTTCATATGAACATTGGAATAAGTTTTTATGGTCATCTAGTTTTATATGGAGACAATAAAATAAGAAATGGTAGTGTACGAATTGCATCTGTTGAGGCATAAATTCAGCTTACCAGGAGTTAATTTTCTTATTGATTTAAATAGGACTAATATGAAAAAAATATTTTATACTTTTAAACTAGTTCTGAGAATTTTATTAAGGAATTTCCAGACTTTCATACCACCTCCTTGTGTCAGGACAAGATTTTTTGATTAAGTGCATTTTTGCGAAAAAAAGTACTGAAATAAAAGTTAGCAAATGCCACTTTGTTTGGGAAAGGTCCATTTACATTTTAACAACAAGGAGAACACAATTTAGTTCTGAAATTGAACAGCTCTGGAATATCAGGCTTATTTTACAGTGTTTACTTCTTACAAGGAAACAAATTCATATTACTAGAAATTAATCCTATTCCCACCATGATAAATATAGAGCAGTACACAAATAACATTTTTCTATTCCCCAAGCTTCTATTCATTTTAAAACCTTGAACTTTTGAAATTTGGATTGCAAGCCTGCAACTCTGATACTTCTTAAAATTTTACAACGAAGAGTGCATTTATACTCAAACTCATTACTGCCCAAAGCATCATCTTAACCTAATATTCCACTTTCCTTTTCTGAAGTAGAACAGCCAGCAATGGCATCCACTTCACCAAACTCTGAGGCCTTTTGAGCCCAAGTGAACCTCTAAAGTATATACAAGCTGTGAAAACTAATGGATTACTTCATAACAATTTCTACCTGCAATTTTGGGATATCCAAGTGAGTTCACATTCAGAAATGGCATCAAACCTTCAATAGGAACTTGAATTTTTACAGCAAGTCAGAGTGAACAAGATTTATTCACCTTTTCCTTGTAAATCTTTTCCTATTTCTTCCTCCCCTATGAAAATCTGCTACATGTTTATAAATACTTTCTTATGTACAGTCTTAGTTTGAGCCAGGCTGTTCTCAACGATGTCCAGAAATAGAACAAGGGGCAATGGATACAAGCTGGAACATAAGAGATTCCAAAGAAATACAAGGAAGAATTTCTTCACTGTGAGGGTTGGTGGAGCACTGGAATGGGCTGCCCAGATGGGTTGTCGAGTCTGCTTCTCTGGAGACATTCAAAACCCACTTGGATGAGTTCCTGTGTGACCTCCTCTAGGTGGTCCTGCTCTGGAAGGAGAGTTGGACTAGATGCTCTTTCAAGGTCCCTTCTAGCCCTTGCGATTCTGTGGGTCCTCTTCCTGGGTTTTTTTCAGTTTCAAGGTTTACCTCAAATACAGTTCATATGAGATGATATTAAAATACTAATATATTCACACTACTGAAAGAAATCAAATGTTGTTATATAAGGAAAATTACAAAATGTGAGTCTCCATTATTATTCATCCCTTTGAATGAATAGTGGGGTTGCCATTATGCCTCTTTTATGAATTTCTCTACTTGGTATATATTCTAAGCAACTATAGATATTATCCACAACCAAGGTAATAAGCGTCTATCTAGCCTTGATTTTCAGCTCTGCTTGTTACAAGCCTGAGAATACAGGAAATTAGTTTTTCTCTCTCTGCAGTGTGAAAAATCCCCATAATCTCACATGAATCTCTTTTTGGCCATTTAATTCCAATATTTCTGTTACTCTATATTGTCCAGTGATGGTAGAAAATTGTGGATGAAACATTGTTGATTTCCTCAAGAATGATATGGCTCTCCATAAAGTTTTACTAAGAAGAAAAGATTCTATTTGACTTCTGGCCCAGAAGGTTCAGTTTCTTATGGAATAAACCCTAAACCCAACCAGTTTTTACAAGATTGAAATACAATATTTTTTAAAATCTGTGGATATCTGGCTAAGTTAGAATTCCAAAATGCTATTTGTTCCTTTAGTTGAAGTATAAATTGTAGTTTCCTATTATCTATGAAGGCTTTTATAGCCATACAAATTGAATACAAAAAATAATTTTCTTTTCAACACTTCACTCAGGAATGACATTTTGTACTTTATTCTTGATCTGTATGATCTTTCACAGGAAATCATATACTTCTGCACTCATTAAAAAATAGTAGGAAAGTATGAATCATTGAAGAGTACTGATCTCGAAAACAATTATGGTTTCTCAATCATAAAGTTAATGATTTGATGATTGTTAGATTCAGAACACCAGTGACTGTAATACAAAAGGATTACCACAAACAACAGGCAAGTAAATAATATTGAGGGATGTTATGCCATTCTAATTGTTGTAGTGTTTAATATATATCTCATGCTGTGATAGAGTTCCTGCTATTTAAAGACTGTATGCAAATCCTGAGGTTTCTTAAATGATACAGAAAAAAAATACTACAAATTCTTATAGCAAAACATTCATATTTATGATGCTGATTTCATCTTATTTTTCCTGTAAATATTTGGAGAATGGAAACATTAATAGATATAAAAACTCGAGTAAAGAGGGAAAATATCAAAAGATGGCACTTCTCCAATTTTCATTTGTTTGGCTATGCATTCTCTGGTAGTTTGTTGAAACACGAGACATCAGAGAATAATACTTAACAACAGCATTGAAAACACTTTCATGCAACAACATGGTGATTTCCTATCACTTTTTGTTACTCCCAGTTACTGGAGTTTCTGCACTCTGCATTAAATACCTTTATAACCATCAATACATTTTCCCTTGTGTTTTCTCTTATTTTCTGTTAAACTCCACACGCTTGTTAGTTTTATAGCCATCCTAGCAATTCCCCAGTGTCCATGACAAACCTGGTAATAAGTTTCAGATACAACGTATGCATTTACTTCTACATCTTCTAGTCAGCGAACTTTTAGTTTTAATGCACATGGGGATTTTTCTGCTATTAAAAAAATATAATTGGGAGAGTTCAATGGGTTTATTTTATATTTCTCATTTCAGATTTTTTAAGACATTCCTTAATCATCTGGTTTAAAATATTAATCCTTTCTATTTCTCTCTACATGGAAGTCTTTGCATGTCGTGGGTCATTTGCTGCCTTTTGGCCCTTTATTTTTCTGTATAAGAAAAAATTTGTGCTCTGAAAATGTTTGGTAATTTTTCACTACCTGCTTCCTTACAAGAACTCTACTTATACCTTGTGAAAATCTTACAATGTACTTGAAGGCACCTCACATTGTTATGCACTTGTGCATATTCAAGTTCAATGAGTGATCTGATTTGTAGAAGAGGATGAGGAAAGACAAAGGGAGCCATACACCTAGCTACAAGGACTATAAACTCACAAAAATATTAGACAAAATACAATTCTATTTGAATTGCTCAAAGTTCCAAGACCTGTCATTTGGCCTAAAGTGAAATTATATTTTGTGTTAATTCTTCATAGCTTTTTTTTTAATTGACACTGTACTTTTAGGGAAACCAAGTTACAAACTCAACAATTAAAGAAAAGAATAACCATAAGAAGCAATTAGAGAGGAAAGAAAACATACCTTGTTAATCTCATGACTAAGTCTGATTAAGACTAGCTTATTCCTACATAGCTATTACATGGGTAGACGCAAATGAATCTTCAGATAATAATTAGGAAATTATTAGCTTTTTGTCAGTCACAGCTACTACATGCAAGTGAGAAAATAAAAAGTTGGTACTGTTCCAATACATTTTTTTAATAAATTTTGATTATATTGATGTAGTGGAAATCTGTATCTTTCTTTGAACTGCTAGTGTAATAGGCTGATATTGAGCAAAATATGTTATTCTTAGTGTATCCAAACTAGTTCTTACTCATATGTTCCTGATATTTTCCACTGAGATTTGTACACAGAAAAGGGCAAAAGTTTTCATAAGTTTAACTATCATCAGGAGGATCAGAATTTGGCAAGTATTATAGGAGGAAGAAAACAAACACTAAGACACCTCACATATCTTTCTTTTGAACCTCAGCCCTTTCCTGTGATAAATAACATTTCTTTAAGTAACCAGATGTGTGGGAACACTAACCAGGACAACTCAGTGGAGGAAGACCATCTGACGTAACAAGAAAGAGATAGCTGACAAGAGAAAAGTTTAAGCTAAAAAGCTCTTTGTTGGAGTATGATCCACAAAGCAATCCCTAATGATGTTTTAATAGGTGTATTCCTTCTAACAAAGCAGCAAAACTCTAAGTAACAATCAGCAGAAAATATTTTGAAGGAGTTGAAGAGCTTTAAGTGTTAACTCTGTTAACAAATCTTCCACATAAACAAGCAGAATTTGTGTAAATAATTCACCAGGAGTTAAGGTGAACAGAACAGATGTGGGGAGAAGACTACATTCTTATGGCCTCAGTATTCATTGTCTCACTCTTGAAAGGCATCTCTACAAATGTTTACTGGTTTTATGCAAGGGATAAGGTACTCTCCTGTCTGCCCTAACCGGACATAGCAAATAGTCTGTGACTATTCTTCAAAATGTTCGTGCAAATGACATGAAACATCAGTTTTTTTCCAATTCTGCTAAACAATTAAATATATACAGCCTATATTTGGCTCTGTTTAGAAGCAAGGAATTCAAGTACTTATCAAATGCAAATCTTTCTAAAACTATCACAAAGCAAGACATTGATTTGAGAAATAAAACTCAAGTGTCTGATTTTATATATATATATATATAAATACTAGTCTGAATTCCTACGTGAACTGTTTCCCCTCACATTAATGGAGGCAAATAGTTATTGGAAAGTTCATTATCCAGACATATGCAGACCTAATTCCATGAAAAGCTAACTTTTCAATGTGAGTAGTTTGATACCACCACCACTTTACTCTTTACACACAAATCTAAAAGCAAACACAGTCTATTCAGAGACTGAACTTTAGCTGACTCTTTTTTTTCCCTGTCATCATCCTCCAGCCACTTTGATGTTACTAGAGATTACATTGAGGTATGATTAGAAAGGATGTTGGAATTGTGCCCACCTCTCCTCCCAGGATCTTTAAGAGAGATGTGAGTAGAACTTCCAGACTTTGGCTAAAGATGAAAGACTCTACAAATATGAAGTGCAGAAATGTGAAGGGCTCACCATGATCTGTGTATCAAGTAGAGTCCTCACAGTTTTCTTCAGTGCAATACCTCACTTGAGAATCTCCTCAAAGGAAACAGAAAAGTTAAGAAATGCATATTTAATATCAGATGTCTAGATCTGTTTTGCAAATAATCCTAATAGTGAATATTTTTTTCACAATTCCCCAATTGAGGTTAAAAAAAAAAGGCAAGAATGTGTTATAATAAAGGTGAACAACCTTGAAAAGATATTTTGGGAAAACAATCTAGTAGAAAAACAGACCCTTTCTGGTAAGGATTAGGAGATGCATATATTCGTAAAGGAAATGGACTACTTGCATTTTTCTCACTCTCCACTGGTTCACACGATGAAGGAAATTTGGTTTGGGGTGGCTTTACAGTGTCTAGTTGAACATCCTATACATTTCACTGAACTCTGTACACATATAGAAGCAGACTGACTTCCTCTTCCTACTCTATTAAAGACAACTTGCATTATTCCTTGTAATGCAAATGAACAAAAAATTAATTCCACACTTCATTTTTAACTATTATAAACTCAGCTCTTCACCAGCTCCTCTCTTTCATTGTGAAACTTAAGCAAAATTGGGGATGGCATCATATTTGGCACATATCCTTTGAAATAACCATACAGAAAGAAAAATCCCTTTATAAAAGGAGCAAGAGAGCCAAAGGAAGTAAAGCCTTCAATGCAAACACAACTACATTTAAACAGATGGAAACTATACTGTGAAGGCTTAAGCATCTAGCAAAGCAACACTTCCAGCCTTGAAAGCAGAAACAGCAAGGTAGCCCAAGAATAAGCACTTTTAGTAAGATGTCAAGAAAAAAGGTAGGAAAAGTTTTTGTGGCTCAGAATGTTTGAAAAGGTTATAGAGCTTTGGGTAACTCTTACTCATCATGTCTTCCTCTTATCTATTACTGAATAAGGGAAATAAAAGCTCTTGCTGTATTTTAGTCTTCTTTCTTTTAACAGTATTGACTGCACTATTAGTTTCTCTTCCTAAATGGAGTAGATTACTATTCCACTTTTTCATACCACTTTTCATTTATTACTGGGATGCCATTCACATCAAAATGAGGTTGTAGTCACAATGCCATCTCTCTTTT
>WBNH01003527.1:2029-32131 GCA_013401255.1 Urocolius indicus | reverse complement strand
GCCTGGGAAGAAAGGAGGGATGGGGGAGGGAGATCTTAAAGTGCTAGTTGTCATTTTCTCATCATCCTACTCCCTTTTGCTTTTAATCCATTTTCTTTCTTGTAGAATAAACTTCCTACTTTCCTCTCTAAGCTGAGTACTGGAGTCTGTTTTGCCTGGAATCACAAGTAGCAATCAGCCCTCCCTGCCCTTGTCTTAATCTGCAACAACCTTGCTTATCTTTTTGCTCCAATTTCACTGGGGCCTCCACCATCCTAACAAGGTTGGGGGTGAATTGGGACACCGAGCGAGACACTGTTGTGGTGCTGCTGTGCTAGCTGGGCCAAACCACGACACATGCTTTCAAACTAAACAAAAAAAAAAGATCTGATGTTCATATGCTAATTTACCAGGTGGGTAGAAATGAGGACAGATGTATACCTAGGTCAAATGGGAAACAGCACTTTAAAAAGGATGAACTTGATCTGCCAGCTCTTTAAAAGCACCCTAGTCTTACTTCTCATCCTGTCTTCTGCTCACTAACAACCACTAACAGAAGATCTGGGCAGTGGAACGCATCTTTTATCCTCTCACAGGAAGGCACTGCCATTCGTTACTGCCCAGGTGTTCCCAGGGCAGGAGATACAATAGGAAAAATATCTGGCCTCTACCCTCTTCCCAAATCCCAGTCTAGTCACTCCCAGCAAGCAGACCCTCACTGCTCATGTGTGTGTGCTGGAAGAGCTCGCGTCTGGACTCCTGCTGACTATGCCTGCAATGTCTGGAGGCAGGAGTAAGATTGTGCTTTCAGGCCTCTTGACAGCAGTTCTCAGTGTCTGTCCGTAAATATGTTTGCTATGTTTCCCTGGTTTCTAAGGGTAAGCAGCTACTGTCCTCAACTCTTGCATTGACACCATAGCTGCAACGTCAGACTGGATCTGTTCAGATTCCTGGAAAGCTCATTCTGATTTTGTCAATGTCATTCTGTGTCTTTACCAAGTCTACTTCAGCTTCTTGATACAATCAACCAATAGAAAAGCAGGCTTCCCTGTCTGTGGAGGACCTATCCAGTCTAGCAAGTTCTTGGTGAGGGTGGAAGGGGACCTTTTAGAGTATACCAACGTGCCTGCTCAGAATCGTTAAATGGCAGAAAACTAGACAGGAAAAGCTTTGAGACACCTGGGTGCCCATAGCACCCATTGCCCCGTTACATCCCCTACATCCTTTTCCCAACCGATGCCATTCCTGTATGAGCTGGGGTCTGCAGGGATAGTGCCCAAGATTGCCAGTGCTGGCCTCCTCTCTGACTTCTGGGTCACCATTTTCAAAGGCTATCCCAAAACTCTTGAACTTGTGATGTCCTGGATGTAATTAGAGCTGCAGGAGGTTTATGGGACCCAGTGGTGGCAGGTGTTTGCAGCAGAGGTATCCATCATGACCAGTCTGTGCATCTTGAGGCTGGACAAGCTACAGTCCAACCTGCAAGACCACACAGCAATCTTCCTGCACTGGCTTATGTGGTGGTTCAACTCTGGCTAACACCAAAGCTGTCTGTGACTCCTCTTCCTCAACTGGATGAGGGAGAGGGAAATAATGGAAGGCTCACAAGTCAAGGTAAAGACACAGAAGTTCTTCATGAACTGCTCTAGTGTAGGTCATTCAAGAACAGACTATTCCAGAGCAGTTCCCCCTCAGGGTTACAGGTCTTGACAGCCTTTTTCAGGCATCCAGCCACTCTCACAGGGACTTCTCCCCAAGCTGCAGGTGGATCTCTGCTCTCCATGGCTGCAGGATCCATACCTGCTTCCCCATGGACTGTTCCTTTATAGTTTGTTCTGAACTTTTTCCTATTAAAGTGCNGAATTGGTTTGATTTATTAACAATTAAAATTGAGAGGAAGATGAGAAATAAAAACTGATTTTTAAAACACCTGCCTCCCTTCCTCCCTGCTTCACAGATTTCTACATCCTCCTCCCAAGAAGTACAGGATGGTAAATGAGGATCATGGTCAGTTCGTAATAGATGGTCTTTGCTGCTGCTTCCTCGCAGGAGAAGGATTCCCCACACTCATCCCTTTCTCCAGCATGGGTTCTCTCCCATGGGAGATAGTCCTTCATAAATTGCTCCAAAATGTGTCCTTCCTACAGACTGCAGTTCTTCATGAACTGCTCTAGTGTAGGTCATTCAAGAACAGACTATTCCAGAGCAGTTCCCCCTCAGGGTTACAGGTCTTGACAGCCTTTTTCAGGCATCCAGCCACTCTCACAGGGACTTCTCCCCAAGCTGCAGGTGGATCTCTGCTCTCCATGGCTGCAGGATCCATACCTGCTTCCCCATGGACTGTTCCTTTATAGTTTGTTCTGAACTTTTTCCTATTAAAGTGCTCTTATTTCAACTCACACAGGCTCTTTTCTCTTCTCTCTGATCCCCTCCCTGTTCTGCCAGGAGGAGTCTTGTTGGGTTTTTTCTTGGTCTTAGCTGTGCAAAACCACAGTATTAATTGGCACCCAATGTGGGGCACGAGTCTATGGGGCTTGTAGCACTGGATATGAAATTCAAGATGACAATACTGATTGGGAGAGGTAATCAGCAAAACATGGACTGTGATGCTGACCAATGGCTTTTCGGTGATTGTACCTCTGGTGAAAGGATGAGGGGTGGATTTTTAATGCCTCCTTAAAAAGTGATTTGTGAAGACAAAGGGTGGAATGTCATGGTTTGATGTGAAGCTGTTTCTGGTAATGGGAAAGGGGCTGAAAAGATGGCTCCTCTAAGAAGTTGCTCAAAACTCTCCCCAGCTCTAAACTGGAGCTGAGCCAATTAGACATCTCCACAATCACTTTTTAAAAAGAAGCCAGAAGAGGAAGGTTCTTCCTGTTTCTTCTTGTTCTGTCATTTCTTCTTTTCTGACTGCTGGTGGTACAAGGAGTTGGGAGACAGAGAAAAGCCATCATGAGAACCCCAAGGTCAGTGAGGGAAGAGAGGAGGAGATGTGCTGGAGCAGAAACTCTCCTGCATCCTGTGGAGAGGACTGGCAAAGCAGAGATTTGTTTGCACTTCATTAAAGACGCCACATCAGGGACAGTAATTCTCTTCATTAAAGACTCCATGCCAGGGGCAGTGACTTTGGCCAGAGGAGGCCATGTCCCATGTGAGGGACCCCATACTCACAGAAGCTGTAACTCTGGGAAAGAACCCACACCAAAAAAATTCATTGAAACTCTGCCCAGAGAAGGCCTGGCCTGTAGGAGGGACCATGTATCAGCAGAAGCCATAGTTGCTGGGAAGAACCCACACCACAGTAGTTCGTTAAGGACTGTGTTCCAGGGGATGGACCCCGTATCAAAGCAGGAGAAGAGTGCCAGGAGTCGTCCTCATCTGAGAAGAGAGGAGTGGCAAAGACCATCTGTAAGAGGCTGACCACATCCTTCATTCCCTACCTCTTTGAGCTGTTGAGGGGGGAGGAGGTAGAGATATTGTGAGCAGTGAGCTGGGCCCAGGAAGAAAGGAGGGATGGAGGAGGCAGATCTTAAAGTGTTGGTTGTAATTTTCTCATTCATCCTACTCTCTTTTTACTTTTTGTTCTGTTCTCTACCTTGTAGGTAGCAGAATAAACTTTTCTACTTTCCTATCTAAGTCGAGTAGTAGAGTCTGTTTTGCCCAGAACGATAATTGACAGCGAGTCCTCCCTGGCCTTGCCTCAATCCACAGTATCCTTGGTTACTTTTTTTTCCCTCCCATTTCACAGGGACCTCTACCTACACTCTACCTGGTCAGGTGGGCCCAGTCTCTTCCTAATAGTCGTCAAAAAGTCCCATAGTCATAAAAAAAGCAAATCTGTTGCAAATCCCAGTTTTGCAACCCCTTGTTGACCTGCAGGAGAGATCTACTTCTCAAGCCCTTCCCTGTTCACTATGGTTCACTGTGCCCTTGGCTCTCACCTGCAGAGCTACGCAGTCACTGTCAAAATGCTTCATGTCTCCTTGGCAGCGTCATTGGTGGTCATGAAACAGAATGTGCATGCTACCAGCCTAAGGACTAGACAAAACCCAACCGTCTCTCCACAATGTCCAAAGCCCAAACTGCTCCACACCAGGCCAGGTCAACAAATGGTGCAACTGTCCCTGTGGAAGTTTGGCTGGGCTCAAGTTTGTTGTTGGTTTCTCAGCTTCTGAATCCCTGTAGAAAAACAACAGTGGCATTACAGTCTCCTAAGTTCTTACCTGCAGCGTAATGGCATAAATAAGATAATTTCATGTAAAAGAAACCCAAACACAACCGCACAAAATTAACCAAACCAACCATAAAATACATTAATTTTTGTAATTTTTTTATTAGGCCATGATTAATTTCTTTGTTGACAGAAAATCTAGAAGCAGGTAATAAATTCATGGTTTTACTCTTTATTTTACTCATATAAAATAAATTAGTAGTTTAACTCTCAACTACCAAGAAAGCTCTTGCTGCAAAACTTACAATTAACATTTTCAACACAGAGATTTTATTCCATGTTTGTGAAAAAGACAGAAGAAACTGGAGAGCAATCTCTAGCATGCAGAAGCCGAATTAGGATGGAAACATGAGGAGAAAAGTTTTGTTGACTATGCTGTCTCTGAAAAGTTGACAGAAATTGAGATCACATCTTCCGTGGTGTCATCATTTCTGAGACTCTCCTTGACATGCTGTAAACTTGATTCACAGAAAGAAGAAATATAATCTTTTATTGGAAAACATGTTACAAAAAGCCCCATGTACACTATCCCAACTATACTCTGAATGAAGCCTTTACTTCATGTAATTACATCCTACGTACTGTTCTACAATGTTGCACATAATCACATTTCCTTGATAGACAATTTCACATGAGGAAAATGAGGTAGTCTGCAGAATTTTCTGGAAGAAAATAATGATAACATAAAACACAAGAAAAATCACCAACCAAATCTTTTCCATCAAAACTTGTGTTTTTTCCCACCATAAAATGTGAGATGGTTTAGATGGAAAAATCACAGTCTTTGCATTTATGTGACACTCATATCACAACTGCTTCTTCCATTTCCAAAGGGACCAATTAAAGAGACAACAATAATACTTGAATTTGTACATTGTGATTGTACATTATCTTACCTATCGTCTAGAAATGCTGACCCAGGACTACTTCTGCCATTTTACCCATCTATGTGAGAGGACTCTTCTGCTTGGAGAGGTCTGACTCATAGGACGTCAACTGTATTTTTCTGTTGATCAAGAAATTGGTTTGGTGATTCACTGAAAGGATAGGAGAGTTCAGAATGAAGTAGAACTGCATTTTGTTTAAGGAGAAAACAATAAAGCACCTAAAGGGATATTCTGCATACTTTCTTCAAGAGTGTCAGTGAAAAGCTCACTGAAGACTTCAACAGTGAAACACAGATGTGAAATATCACGTTATATTCATTCTGACTACTTTTTCCTCCTGAAAATTTTCCTTGGCTTTGCTGAAAAAATTTCCAGAGCTCCATTAAAAATTTTTGCTGAGCTTCATTGAAAGCCTGAATTGCAATGACAGAACATTTTTTATTTTTCAGTCTTCATCTATTTTTTTCCATTTTTCAATCTTTCTTATGTAATTTAATTAAAAACAGGAGTCATTAATAGAAAATTCTGATACAAAAAGAAGTAGGTTCACTTATCGTACAGCATTATTCAGAAAACAGGATTTTATGTTATCACACAAATCTCTACATCATGAAATTATTATCTCATCATATCCTTAAAAACATTATTTTTTTAATTTTTTTTCTTCTAATTTTTCAATCCATTCACATTATAAATTTCTACTGGCTTTACTCCTGATTGAAGTTACTTACCACAGTATTTCACTTGTCCTTGTTATGAATCATCCTTTATTAACGAAGCTACCCTTTTAAGAACAATATAAGTTTTTGGGAACTAGATTCAGATTTCTTTAGTATTTACAATCATGTTACCATCCTCATTGAAAAACTTTTTTTTACTTCTTGTACAAGTTGTTTTACTATTGGTTTTATATATCCTGTTGTCACTATGAAAATAATGTCTTCTTGTTTTCCCACAGCTTCAAGTCAGACACACCACTGGCCAAAGCTGAGTCATCCAGGGATGTTGGTAGCAGGTCCATGACAATATATTTAAGAAAGAGTAAAAAAGTACATCAGAAGACCTGTGAGAGACAAGTGAAAAAAACATGAGAGAAACAACCCTGCATACACCAAGACCTTTGAATGAGGGGAGGAGGTGTTCCAGTCTCGGAGCAGAGATTCCCCTGCAGCCTGTGGTGCAGCACATGGTGATAAAGTCCTGGCCCCTACAGCCATGGAGGCCATGGGGGAGCAGAGATCCACCTGCAGCCCGGGGAGGACGCCACACTAAAGCATGGGTGTGGATCCTGAAGGAAGCTGCAGTCCACAGAAGCCTCTAGCAGAAGTAGGTTCCTGACAAGAGCTGAAGCCCATGGAGATGAGGAAGCAATGGTTTTAGATTTGTTCTTATTTCTCCTAATGTTACTTTGTTTTCAACTGGCAATAAATTAGTTTCCCCAAGTCAATCCTATTTTGCTCATGACAGTAATTGCAGAGTGATCTCCCTGCATTTATCTCAACTCACAAGCTTTTTGTCATATTTTCTCCCCCTGTCCTGTTGGGGAAGGGGAGTGAGAGAGTAGCTTGGTATGCAACTATCAGCTGTTCAGGGATTAACTCACCACATCAGTTCAAAGGTCATCTCACAAAACTTTGTCAATTGCCAGAATTTCCTAGCATTCTGGAGTATAGCTATTCTACCACTATTTTTTTTGGCAAGGAGTTCCTGTGTTTTCCCCCTTTAGATGCATTATTTCTAAAACGACTGAGAGACTAATAGTGTAGTATCAACAGCATACTTTCCATTTAAGTACAGTGCTTACCTCTGAACCTATAAGCTAACAAAGTATAGACAACATGCACATCTTCTCTTCTGCTTTCATTTGTCTCTGTGCCGTGGGAGCGTGAAGAACACAAAGGCAGTACAAAGAAAAGTAAAATGTTTCTCCTTTGCCCTGTACATTGAATAATTCAAGACGTTTCTGAATGTGTCCCAAATACATTCTCTGTACTACAAGTCTTTAAAATTACTTCTTAGTAGCTTAAAGAAACCAAACAAAACTTTTAACCTGAGGAAAAAAATCAGTCTTTAAAGATTATTCTTACTTTTAGGACTACTTCTGTATATACACAGCTAAAATCCTAATAAAAATCTAATATGGCCACAGACTGCCAATGGAAAAGTCTGCACTGCCAACATAGTGCTGCACAGAGATCTTAAGGCCAGCTCTACATGAACCTGTTTAAATTCTTCAGCTCTGCTGCCAACGTATTCCTTCTGTAAGTGAATTTACTGAGAAATGAGTGGTCTGAGAAGCCATGTGCAGGCAGAGGCATGATCTTACTCAGCTTCCCATTTCTAGTACTTGTGATAATTAATTTAAAAATTTTGAGTATTAAAGGAAACTACCCAGTATATCTTTATAACAGACATAGATTTACATTTCCTAAATGCATCAAATTTTATTCATTAAAAGATACTTTGATATAATTTATGCACGTGTGTGTGTGCGCGCATGCACGAGTGTGTGGGAAGGGAAGGAAAGAAAGAAAGATATGTCTTACTAACTACAGAGAAGACTGTGCAAGGTGGAGAAGAATTTAAACTCTGCCTCACTCTTGAACTAAGAAGTTGAATTATTATCTAGAAAATAGGGATTGCTGTTGAACTGACATTGCATCCTGTTTTCACATCTCTGTTTTGAGACTGTATTGGTAAACGAAATAGATTTTGTGTAGCATATATTCAAAATACATATTAATTCATTACTTAATCCTATGAATATGCAAGTTTTTATTATTTTATTGTTTCATTATTGGTGCAGTTCAAAAGCTGCAAGTATAGGTACAACAGGACATGAGTTTTTCAGTTGCCACAACAAGAATTTTGTCTCAAAGAATACAGTAAAGGAAATACAGAAATTAGTTAAAACAAGCCAAGCAATGCTCAAGTATAAAGAAAGAATCTGTAAAATGAAGCTGAGAATGACACAAACAGCAGTAACATTGATATTGAATGAAAATATCAATATCTTTTGCTTCAGCACAGGTCTGTTCAGTGGCCACTGTTAAGATCTTGTTTCCCCTATTTCCTCTGAAACTCTGTTCAGATAGCAGAGACAAATACTTGTCTATTTCATACATGGTATCAATTTCCTGTTCTGTTATTGTTCCTCATTGTCTGATTACCAGATGTGAGTGCAAATTACAAATCATGGGATGTGTTTCATATTTAGCATCTCTGACAGAGCCTATTCATTCTACGGATTGGCTACTTCCTACAACAGATATTTACTTATTTTCTCTGTGCACTTAGGCAAACACCAACAGTGCCTGAATGATGAGTGACCTCATGTTAAGAAGCCCCAAACCTGCAACTATACAAAGCCTGAGTTACTATTTAACACAGGAATCAATCTATCTCATTCTGCTGGTTTAGCCCTGGCTGGGTGCCAGGTGCCCACCAAGTCACTCTATCATTCCCTCTAAACTAAACAGGGGAGAGAGAAATATAGAGGTTTCTGAGTCAAGCATCAAAGGAAAAAGAGACTCAACTTGGGGAGAATTGGTTTGGTTTATTAACAAATAGAGCAGGGAAATGGGAAATAAAAACCAAATCTTAAAACATCTCCTCCCACCCCTCCCTTCTTTCCAGGATGCTCCCTTCTCCCATCCATTAGCATAGAGGAATGGAGGATACAGTCAGTTCATTACAGATGTACTTTAACACAGCTTCTTGTCGGATGGAGGCCTCCTCACACTTCCCACCACTTCAATGTGGAGTCCCTCCCACAGGAGATAGTTCTCTATGAATTCCTCCAGTATGGGTCTTTCTGACAGTATGCAGTCCTTCACACACTGCCCCAATGTGGGTTATCCATGAGGAGAACAGTCCTTGAAGAACAGACTACCCCAGTATGAATCCTCTATGGAGTCACAAGTCAGGACAAAAAACCTATTCCAGGTGGTACTCCTCTCTCCACCAATCGCCAGTTCCTGCCAGCAACTTGCTCTAGTGCAGGCTTTCCACAGAGTCACAGCCTCCTTTGGGCATCCACCTGCTCTGGCGTTGGGTCCTCCACAGGCTGTGAGTGCATCTCTGCTCCTCAGTGGTCGTCCATAGACTGCAGAGGCACAGCTGCCTCACCATGGGCTGCACCACAGGTCACAGGGGAATCTTTCTTCCAATGCCTGGACACCTCTTCACTCTCCTTCTCCATTGGCCTTGGTGTCTATGGAGACATTCTCACATTCTCACTCTCTATTTCTGCTGCTGCAGTTTAGCATCTGTACAGTAATTTCTCGCACTTATCAAACACCTTAATCCCCTCCATCACTAACTGGTCAGGCCTTGGTCAGCTGTGAGTCCATCTTAGAAGTGTTTGGCACTGGCCCTATCAGCTACAGGAGAAGCCTCTGACAGCTTTTGTTTAAAGAAATCATCCCTGTAGCCCCCTGCTACCAAGATGTGGCCACAAAAAAAAAATCACCACACTCCTCTCAAACAGCTTGGTTAGACATTCATGAATCAGACTGCATACCTCCAAACCTGTAATTGTCTGTGCCAGAAGAATTCTGAAATTCACTGTTGTTTCTATTTTTAGCAGCAGCAGCATAGTTAGGTTTTACCATTTGAACATGAAATCTCTTGAGGACAAACAGCTACTGTGAAAGTGTGAGATAAATATGAGACGAATACTGGTTTTCTCCATTCCTTTATTGCTCTTCCTATTCCACATACTGTTATTGTCTGGCATTGGACATGAGACAAGACAAATGTGACTTAGCTTTTTCCTGTCATAATGACACATTACCAGCAGAAGTCAGTAAAGGCTTCCTGTATATTGGGAGATTCTTGACATTTTTTCAGGTACTACTAGGTTTAGGGACAGGCAACTTACATCAGTTCCCATTTCAAATACTCGTTACCTGTGACATCTTAGTTGTGTCTTTTCTGTGTAAGGTGTCAGGTCTCTGTTATACAATGCTACTTGCACTGATTTCACTTAAGATTGCTTTAAAGTGACCTTCTATGCTTGAACACTATTCTTTTAGATTAATATTTTATGTCAGTTATTGTATAATTTTTAACTTTCTTTGTATTCACATTCTTTTTTTTTACTTTACAGAATTTCATAAAAGAAGAAAAATGAAGGCTTGTATACACAGAAATACAGACATTTATATTTATACACACAATAAATATATACACAAATATTACTAATCTACAAATCTTACCAGTTTCAAAACACAGAAAAAGATCCTAAAATAAAAACACTGTTCCAAAAGCTTGTTTGTTTTGAAAAATGCATAACCTTAAATTCTCAAAACTGTTTTGGTTTGAGGCTTTTTTTTTTCTGTAAAAAACAGATTTCCTGCCCAAGGAAAACCATTTGAGGAGACTGTCGAGAGGTGTTGGGTATGCAAGGACTTAGGAGGGAAGGAAAAGAAACAAACTGTAAACAATAAGAGCTTCCTTTTAATTCTCCTATGTTTCCCTTGACAAACTGCATAAACGTGGTTTGTTCTGTAAGATTACAAATGCTGCAAGGTAACAGTTACATATCCCAGAATTTTGCTTGGTTGTGTATGTCTGCAGTTTTGTCAAGGAAGAAAAATATAACTTTTTCAAAGGTGGAAACTAGCCACAAAAGTCAGTGCTACACTTTGAATCTCCCTGAATTTATGTTGATTGAAATTCAATGTATAAATTCTATCTGAAAAGAGAGCTATATAAGTAAATGGAAAATGAAGCTTATTTAAGGGATAAAGCATGATTATAGCAATTTTGTGGTGAAAAGTAAAATTTGACCTCTACAACATCACATTTAGAGTGATTTGTCTGAATTGATTCACCTAAAAAATACTGTGTAAGTTATGCTTTATTATCTATTGTCATTTATGTTCTTAAACTTCATTTCTCTTGGTTTTCTTTTACATGACCCTAAACTTTAAGATTTTCTTCCACTAGTAAATTAAATAACCCATGTCAAATAATGTCATATATTTAGATTTTTTGTTTCTGTGATGAGCATTGAAATTTGGATACCAAACCAAATTATTCTCAAAACCCTAGAGAAGAATATTTATTTTCTTTTCCCCTTAGAGGCGTTGGTTACTCACTATTCTTTAAACAACTAAATGTATGAACATTTCTTCATATGCTTTCAAACAAACAAACAAACAAAAAACCAAAATGCAATTGGGGTGTCACAGAGTTATGGATTGTGACCATGCAAGTCCTTGCTTGCTCATCCCCAGACACCAGCAGATTGGGTCCTGTGGTGTATAGCTGCAGGGATTTGGTCTATCAAAAGTAAATGGACCAGTTCAGGAAAGAAGAAGTGTTGGGCATATTCTGGGAAAAGCTGCTGAAAGGTGTGTGAGAGAGAGAAAA
Source organism: Urocolius indicus (assembly GCA_013401255.1). Lineage (NCBI taxonomy): Eukaryota > Metazoa > Chordata > Aves > Coliiformes > Coliidae > Urocolius > Urocolius indicus. The sequence goes on along the minus strand of WBNH01003527.1, from coordinate 20,656 downwards.
ATAGATGTAGCAGGAGCAGGAAAACTCTTTTCTTCCCATTCATGAGACGTGAGGTATGCTGCTTACTACTATATTTTTCACCCAGACTGACTAGAAGCAAAAAGTTAGATATCATGTGATTTCTACTACAAATCTGTATATTCAAACTGACTTAGAAGATTCCTGCAGTTTGCTGCAAGTCTTTTCCCATGACTCAGGAGCAGTCTCTGCTCTGCATTTGCTCTCCTGCCTAGTAGAGCATTGTTGACATTGCTGTGTGCTGCCTGCAATGGCAGATTCTCAGAAAATCCCTCTACTGCCAAGATGTTCATGAGGAGGTGTGAAAAGCTCGCTCTTCTTTAAGTTCACTGTAATCCGCAGTGAAGTGAATTGAAAACTGTCTGAACAGACAGGTCTGGAGGGTGTTGGTGTAACATCTCCTTGGAGCAGAGTAACTAAATGCATACCTCGGAGGTCAGTGTTGTCTCCTTTCCTGCTCAACATCTTTATTAACTCTCTTGGTGAAGAGACAGAGTGTACCATCAGTAAGTTTTCAAATCACACAAAACTGGGAGGAGTGGCTGATAGGCCAGGAGACTGTGCTGCCATCTAGAGGGACCTCAACAAGTTAGACAAATTGGCCCACAGGAAACTCATATTTCACAGGGCCAGGTATAAAGTCTTGCATGTGGGAAGGAATGTTCTCAGGCATCTGCACACATTGAGCATCATCCAGTTAGAAAGCAGCTTAGAAGGCTGCCTGGAAGTCCTGGCAGACACCAAACTGCATATAAGTCACAGACTCCACCTGTCCCTCCTTTTCCACCAGTGTTTCAGCTCCATGGTTACTATTGTAACACCGCCATCACTAAGCACATATACACTGCTTTCAGTACATATTCTGTCTCTCTTTTGTATGAACAAACTGATACATCTGTTGCCTGCTTCTGCTGAAAAATATTCTAAAAGTATACCTCAACTATGTCCTTCTCCACACATTTTCTGTGGATCTTTGCTGAATAGTTTAAGATGAATCCATGTTTGCTTGCATTTCTTCTTCTGTAACTCAGAGTTTTGCATAAGCAATTCGTACATGATACTTTATCTCTCCATATCCTAACATCCTTGACTATAGCACTAGTTTCATGAACCTCAAAGTATTTCTTTTAAGAATTTTCTCTTCGTTTTGAGGAGTATTGTCAAGTAAGTATACATACAAGGTTCTACCAGCTCCATGGCACCATTTAACAACTATCTCTTTTTAGATGAAATGTGAGTTCATCCCTGAAAAAAAATAGTTTTCAGGACAGATATTGCAGGTTTCTTAGATTGTTCATTACTTGCAGCTTTATGTTTTGTTGCTGTAATAATCTGCTACCATTCTGTCTATCTCACTCTAACATAAACTGATAAATTTTTTTCTTGAATAAGAAACTAAGAAGAAAAAAACTATCATTCTTAATCTTTTTGCACAGTTGCAAGTGATCATTCTTTTTTCAGTCATTTCTATGAAGAGGGGGGAAAGTTTCACAGACATCACTTCAAAAAGCACTTGCAGCTAACAATGTTTATTATCCTGACTCAGCCCTACAGTTATCTGGAGTTGAAATTCATTCTAACAAATCTATATTTGTTGATGTCAAAGTTTTCTAGCTTTCTTGTGCCCTTCTAGCTCTTATATAAAACTGGTGTTCACAGTGCCTAGAAACAACCTAAAAAAATGTGAGTGTGCATGTGATGAAACACAATTTTTTTCCACTTCAATTTTTTTTCTCTCTCTGTTCTTTAATAAGAAAAAAAAAAATCTGTTTTCCCCTTACATTTAATGGTTCTGTCTTTATGTGTTCTCCTGGTACCTTCGGAAATTCTGCAATCAGAGAGACATGTGAATGAATTAACACTTAAAACATCATGGGGTTCTGCTGCACAGAAGCATCAGTAGGAAACTAAGTCAGTGGTGAAAAATCCTAGTTAAAAATGTCAAGGGATTAATAAATCATTCAGATAGTTAATTCATATCAGTCTAGCTGAGTGCTAAGAGTGACTGTAAGCAGAAGATATGTCTAACTACATAGAAGTCTATGATTCTGCAGTAGGTATCAGCTTTCCAATTCTTCCCATTTATATAGTGGGCTTAATATTGATTTTCATATTCCTCAGTTTAAGAACTGAGACCAAAAAAAAGTCTCTTCTAACAGTATTCCTGCACAACTTTATTTGTAAATCAATTTAGTGTGTTTTAAATGGACTTTAAAAAAAAACCCAGATTTTTAGAGAGAGTCCGTCATACACTGCCTTTTAAAGCAAAGAACGGTCATTATTTTTATATTTCATTAATATTTTTTATAATTTTTATTATTTACATGACTCAGAAAAGTTCAGGTGTTAGGGAAAAAAACCCAAAACATTTCATCCAAAAAACTTGATACAGATGATAAAGACAGAAGAATCATAAAAAATTAATCTCAGAGAATATCTGAATATTTGTGTAGTAAATCCCACACTCTCTAATGTTAATTCTCCCCATCCACATATATACACTATTAGGAACAATAGATGAGTCTCTGGTTTAAATGCTAACGTGGCCAAGTTTGTTCTCAGTATACAAACTGTCCTGACTCCAGCTGCTAAACCACAGCATACATTGGATAAGCAATTATAACCCTACGATTTAGAGTGTATTTCTAGTGTTTTGTGGTGAAAAGAGGGTGGACAGAAGCCATCTCATCCTTAGGAAACAAACCCATTTTCAACACATATATACTAGATGAACAAAGCTGCCCATTGCTAGAGAATTGTAGGCATTGAGCAATTTCCCTTGTGTAATGAGGATACAGAAAGGAGCTCAAATATATTAGTTCTGTCAGTGCTTCATTATTCTGCTTGAACCTTTTCCAGTAGCAGTTCCTCCTTTGGTAAAGTGGTTCTTCAGAGTAATAGCAGATTCAGTTAGTTCATGGAGCATGCAAAGATCGCTCCATTAGCTTTGATAAGCATTAACATTATCAAATTTCTAAGGTGCTAAATAAGTATCTACAGGATGATGGAGATATAGGAGGGTTCTGCTGAAGCTGGAAATCAGCCTAATGCAAATCCCTAAAGATGTAAAACATAAAAAAAAAACCAAAAAAACCTGACATACTTGGGGAAGAAGCTGTGTCTCTGGATTTGCAAACTGCTCATCAGAAGATTGTGAAGTGTGTAGTGTGCCCAGCCTCTCAATTTCAGAGACGTAAGGGATAGCTGAATGCTTCAGCACCTTTCTCATTTCATTTAAAAAGATGAAAAAGTGAAGGGAAACACTTCAGCATACAGAGGAAGGCCTAGGGGAGAGGTCTATGACTCACACAACCCCAAAGCACGATCCCCAGCTCCTATGAAGGTTTTCAGTATGATCCAGAGAAAGTTGACTCAGGAAACCCTACTACCAATAGATGTGAGACTGACTCATTAATAGAAGATGATTCCTTTATAGTCTAGCCAAAGTCTTTGACTGAGATCACTGAGCCTTCAGAGACTTAGTATCCTCTGAGCTAGCTTTGCTGTTGAATCTCAGAGAAAGATATTAGTTTTATGCTGCACAGCATGCTATGGGAATCTACATCACTATGGTGGTTTTACAGTAAAAACTGCCACCATGATGAACAAGAGCCATGACCTCTCTTTCTTCATATATTATCCTGGAAATTTCTTTACACCTTAAACCTCAGGAACTGTATTTAGACATCTCTTCCTAAACAGTAATGATATTCCTCTTCATTAGCTCTCGCAAATTATCTTTTTGCAATAGCAATACAATTAAACTGTTGACACACCACTGATGTGATTTTTTTACCTGCTAGCCAAGATAATATTTTGATGGAGATTAGAATCATTTTGGGGAAAAAAAGCTTGAATGCTTCAATTCTCTGAGTCATTTCCCTCATGTTCACTAACTTCTGAACAACGTGGATCGAGACTTCAAGTCTCTTACATGTGATGTTGTAGTGTCACATCCACAAGCCCTAGTAACCACAAATCCAATCAACAAACCTTAACAAACTCCCTCTGGTGAATACTGAGCTTTGTCACTTGATAAACTCTTTTAACCCTTCCATTACCAAGAAAAAAAAATACTAGTGATGGATGGAATTTGTTAACATATTTATTTCACTAGATTTAATTTTGTTCAGACTCAAAAGTCAATATTTGCTCCAGTAATTTTCAGTTCACAAATAATAACATGCCCAGTTAATCTTTCCTTTGCCATTGTCCATCTGTGTCATGTATATTTTTTTAGTGATGTTTCATTAGTTTCAGATTGTTTCTTGAAAGTAAAATAAAAGTAGTTTTATATTCATTTCTGCTTGGACTATGATGCAAGTTTCATGGGAACACATTCAATAGTATAATGAGAAGTAACCTTGGAATGATTGATACAAACCAAAGGGGGCATTTAACTGCAAACATTGTGGTTTACAAGCAAATTAATTGGTTGTCAGTTGCACCTAGGTGGCCAAGTCATCATCAGTTTAGCTGACTCTCCCACGAATTCATGTTCTTAGCTTTTTCTATTGTTTCCTGAAGAATTTTGAAAGAAATTTCAAATTTCTGTACAAAGGAAAGAGAAGAAATCTGGTGTAGATCATAGATATCGCTATTGGAGATTCCTTCAGAGGAAAAGGTGATGAAGTGGGTATCCCTTAGAAGGGATAACTTAGAAGTATACAAACTTTTAATCTATTATCTGGAGAATCAGATATATTCAATATATATGCTCACAGAATTCATACTGTATTAAGCATTTTATTTACAGCTTTCTCTCTTCTGCTTTTCCTCATCTCCCCCCAGTAGATTGTTGTAGGTACTTTGAGTTACATTAAACACCTATTTTCTAAACTCCAACAGCTTCTATCTGAAACAACTAGTGAAAATTTTTCAGTCTTCTTAATGCAGTAATGTTGCACAGATATAACTGTAAATGTGATATTTGCTATGCAGTTTTAAAATGTTAAGTGGGATGTTCAGACAGTGCCCTAATGCAGACTGTATCCCTGTATTTGAAATGAATAATTATCCCCCTGAATTCATTGCAGGTTGTTCAGGGTTCACAGCTAACCATAAGTAAAGAATGACATGATATAGATAACATCAGTCCTTCCAGCCTTACTCCTGCCAGAGAGCCAGCAAGTGCCAGCAAAAAGAGCTCAACGTTAATGGAAGAATAGCTTCATGTAAGTCACGTAAGGTCCAAATGGATTTATCTTATGTGTATCTGTATTAATTGGTAGCATCTCCAGCATAGTTACATGAAAGTTTTATGATCTATATCCATGTACCTCCATCAGACTTGTGCTTAGGGAGAGATACATAGCCTCTGTGAGACTGTGGCTGGGAAGTGAGAGCTAATGGTTCTTTCATTCTGTTTCCAAATCCATTGTTAATTCATTCTCTTACAGGTTTCTTTTCTGCAGCTGTGAAATGACAGTAACAATAGCTACCAGGACAGTCATTGAGTACATGGATATTGGATATCATAATTCCATGTTTAAACTATGAGAACTAGGAACATGGGTTTTGAGTTGGCCAAGTGTAATTTGGCAGACATCTGGAAAGACATTATTTATGAATCAGACTGCAATCCATGAGTTAATTCTCATAATGTATTGGGATGGGTTTGAAAATAGAAAAAAAACAGCCCAGCTATTTAATTTAGGAGGAGATCCACATTTGGTCACTTCTGTTCAAGAAAAACAACAATATCACACATTATACCCATTTAGCTAATTGGTTAAATTATACAAGAGGAAGGTGCTCTTGAATTCAAATAACAACATGCATATGCAGAATTGATCTAGAAGTAGACTAACCTTTGTGGCCTCTGCAACAAAAGGGTTCATGGCTTCTTGTACTGTCCATTTTACTTCTACCTATAATATTCTTACTTCCTAGCTTGTCTCCTTATTCAGTGTCAGGACTTCAACAACACTTCAGATCCATTTCATGACAGCCTTGGTTACCTAGGGATTAGAGCTGCTGTAGTCATTTGAAAACATGATTACAAGTAAATTGGGTTGAGGGAAGGCATTTAGCATTAGGGTAAGGTAGTCTGAGTCTTATATGTTGTTTAAGGGAAATAGAGGTGAGCAGTAGCTGCCTAGTTTGCCCTGAATTACAGTGCAAAACCATAATCTGACTGATTTTCCCATGAGCAAAAGGCAGAAGGAAAATACTACTGAAAAAGTTGTAAGAAGTTTTAATTTCAATGCATTTTCATTTCGATGCATTTTCATATCATTCTTTGATTGAATTTTCTTGACAACTTGAAAAATTCCAAGTGTTGAGTACATGTGGCATTTTTTGTTTTAAAATGATTACTTTTAGAGAATGAGAGGTTTCTTTATTTTTGTTTTGTTTTATTTTTTTGTCTAAGCCACATTTTACTAGAAAAAAAATACTCCAAAATGCTTCTTTTCTTGTGCATAGGACCACAGAAAGAATTATTTAATAATACCCAGTGAAAACTGAACAACAAAAAAGGTAAATGTTAAGGAGGTTGAAGCCAATATATGTGCAAAGTTTGTTGTACTCTTAGTATTAAGAGTTTTTTTTTCTGACTCATATCCCAACAGCACTACCATATTTACACATGTTACACATACACATTTATCATCTTCCTGTAATTTAATAAGCTACTACTAAGTAACAACTCCAGGTCAAGACTCTAATACACGTGACAGTATGTACATGTGAATGGTTTGCTGATGAGCTGTGCGAGTCTTCTGAAAGAGCTTGTGCTCCCTATAAAAATGAAGATAGATATTTAGACCAATTCATGAGTTTCTCTTGTTTGTTTCTCTTTGTGATCTTTCAAATATCATCACATTTTTGGCTATGGATAGTTGAAAATCCAGGCATTTTAAAGATGCATCACTTGTCTTTCAGCAGTCTATTTTTCTCTGTATGGCAAATGTTCTCTAATCTGCATGGCAGTTTATCATAAAAAGGGAATGGATGTAATCTCTGTCACAAGAGCGGAAGGAGGTTTACTTGACTAATCACATACAGTACTTCAGTTGAGAAAATGTTTCCTGGTAGACAACAGAATCTTAAAATATCATGTCTTACCTATTTTCAATACACAGTACACCAAGAATAAGTATCATCAAGAGAGTAGCAGCGCATAACTTTCCTGGTAAGTGGAAAATGAGAAGTTAGTGTCAGTCACAACACAAGAGGGCAAAATCAATCACTAGTCTTCCATTTAAGCCTTGCATTACTAGGAGTTTGGATTGATAGCAAGGGGAAACAAAGGAGAGGAGCCTTGGTAACATACACAATGTTTGCTAACTGCAAAAAAACCCCAGCAACCCATTTGCAGTAAACACACAAACTTGTGTTGTTTCAGGGGAAACATACCATCTTTCTAAAGATATTAGCTCCTTTATATTCCACACATTCTGAATTATGGCTAGACTAAGCTGTTTCTTTCTTCTGAGTCTGGTAGCAAAAAATTACAACTTTGAAATGAGCTAAGTCTTGCAGTTGTTTTAGAGAGACTTCTGAAACTAGCTCAATTTGTCTAAATTAAAAAAAAAAAAAAAAGTTTAAAAAACACAGACACCAAAAGAGAAATTGGAACATGGACATTAACTCTTTTAAAAATGCATCACAGCAGACTTGAAGAAGTTAAATGTTCACCCTTACGTAGCTTGACGGCAAAGATGACATTTGCAGTCTCCAAGTAAATCTTGCCTTCTTCAAGAAAGACATATTTAACAAAGAAATCTATGTCCCATTTTTACACCTGTCACTTTTCATCCTCAATGAACCCCATCTCTCAACCTATGAACCTCATTTTAAATGTATACTCCAATAAGGGACAGATATCCACTCTTTATTCAAGGACAAACCTGGAGATGAATCATGCCAACAAATAGCATTTTCCAAACTAAGAATTCATAAGATTACCACAGAGATAGAGACCCCTGGACAATGCAGATACATACAAATTATTACACTGTACTTTATTGATAGAGTTTGGTGTTGAGGGTGTTTTTTTTACCCTTTCACAGCCAGATTAAGGCAAAACTCTCAGTCTTTGTTTAAATTCAGAGACTTTTCATCTCATAATTAGCACCACAGTTCACAGAGTCTCTAGTTATGCTCTTGGTTTTACAAATCTACATTTAAGTAATAAGTTTTTCAGTGTCAAAATCATTAATAAAGCCTTGGGTTCTAAGCTCTTCTTTAATGGCAGTAAACTGAAGCAGAAAGATAAGGTCACTAATTTTTACATTTGGTTACCATATTCAGGCATCAGCCATCAGTCTTTTGAGCAGGGTAGCTACTGAAGCAAGAAGGTGAGAAAACAGAAGGGCCCATTAGACTGTAGATAATTGGAACTTCCTGTCTAAGGTCAGGACATATTTACCTGAAAAATGATGTCTGAAGTTTATCTATCTGGCATTTCAACTTAACTAAGGCTCAGCTGTAGTCACAGAAATTTGGAAAAATAAGAAACAGTGTCCATGAAGTTTTGGCTTTTTCTTGCAATGATAGTCACAGGCTCATACTACACCTGTTTCAGTTTAAGGATTTCCATACTTAGACAAGCCTTACACTGTGGCACAGGTCTCAGCATCAAACAGAGAGATTTTGTTCCTAATAATAATATCACAATAAGAGGAACACTGACTTATTTTCCAGAAATTATTCAAAAAGGAGCAGCATTGTTATATTTGGTTGCTCAAATACTTTGAACACTGTTACTGTGAGTGCATGATAACTCCACACTCCTCAATGGAAAAAAAAAGCCATGTGTTCTCCAACTACCAATGGCACTAATAAAATAACACAACAAGCCAAAGTTCATCATAACTCTTAATAGTCATCCATGGTTACATTTTGAAATAGAGGGTGGTTTAGACCCATTAGGGAACAAAAGACCATGATTAGCCTCAAGTACCAAAGACTCGAGGATTATTAAAGAGCAGGGAGAGCTTAATTGCCGCTTAAGGTGCAGGACAAAACAGACTAGGCTACTCAGCTTGGGGAAGAAAACAGAAAATAATTTAATACCAGTTAAAGAATAAAACCCCAAAACATAACCAAAACAACACAACACAGAATGGTACAAAGATGAAGAGTCCGACCAGCCCTTTAAGACCACCTACTCCCCACTCCTCCCCTCTTCCCAGGCTCGGAGCCCTGATCCCAGTGTTTTTCCCTCTGTTCCTCCTGAACAGCCCAGGGGAATGGGGAGTGGGGGTTTCAGTCAATCTGTTCCTGATGGCTTCTGCCGTTTGTCTAATCTCAGGACCGTCCTCCTTGCAAGTCCGTGGGGTACCTCACACACACGGCAGCCCTGCACGGTCTGCTCCAACATGCATTTATCCAAAAAGTTGCAGCTCCTCTCTGCCTCTTGTGTGGGTCTGCTCTGTGGCGCACAGGCTCTCCAGCATGTCCTGTGCCATGGCCGCCACCTCACACAGTCGGGTGCACTCACACAGAGCTGCTGCTGCTGGCTCTCAGTTCTGCTGTTGCCATCCATAGGTTGCAGGGGTACCACCTGCATTCTCACCATGGCTTGCAGAGGGGTCTCCGGTCTGGTGCTCCTTCTTCCTTCTTCCTTCCTCCTTCTCTGACTGTGGGGTCCACATGGTCACCTCCATCTTGTGTCACCATTACACCTTCTGCCAAGCACTCCAAATTCCCATCCTTAAATAGTGATCGCAGAGGTGTCAGATTGGCCCAGCTGGGCCAGGGGGTGGGTCTGAACCCAGGAGCCAGAGGAGAGTCCAAAAAACTTTTACTGGGTCTTCACTGAAACCCGCTCCCCTTGTTACCAATCAAAAGCAACTCCTTGCTAAGTCGTGACAAAGGGTTAAAAGCAAACAATGGTGTTAAGGTTTTATTTTTTTACAGATTTCTTTTAGTGTTTCACTTCCCTCAGAAATGCACAGTGATGGAAGGGGAGGTAATATTGTATACAGAAGTCTTTGGGAAAGTAAAATACTGAAGATATTTTGGATCTAAAATGAAATAATAATAATCTCATTTCTGTTCTCAATGTTTAAGTTTATTAATATTGATTTTTTTCCTTCTTTTCCTCAAATCAGAGATTTGCAATTATAAAAATAATCCTCTGTAGTATTTTAGTAATATGTACATGTTTGTTTCTGATTTTATTCTAAACAATTCTCTTGCTGTAGGATCTAATTAAATCTTTTGGGCATGACATTATGGGATTTAAGATTTTACAAATTGAAGCATGTCTTACATCTGTGATTATTCTTTCCTGTTTATTCTTTGAAAAAGTACATTAAATGGAAGCTTAAACAAATTGTTTAAAATGTAAGTAGCTCTTGATTTCAGCATATCATTCCAGTGCTTCAGACTAAACATATCTCTGTATTTTTTGTGAAAACAAAGCACAAGTTGCAGGTGGTTATTCTACTAAAGCAACAATGTTCATGCTTTCACTCACTCAGGTTCAAATGTCTTGATGCACATGCACCCTGGAAGAAGTTATACTTGTTTAAAGTTCAGCTTTTTTAAGCTATAGATACACCTTCTTTGGTTACAGCTGTGCTAGCTTAAAGAAGCTATTACTGTTAACTGTGGAGCATATTTGCCACATAGATGAGCTTTCAGTGACCTTTGCAATTCAGCGTAATCTAGTTCACCTGGATTGGACTGAAAAACAGAGCAGAACATAAAATAATCTTTGTCTATGTGTGTCAAAGGTAGAGGTGAGTGACTGCTCACACTGACAAAGGGGTTGACATTTCTTGAAGAAGGAGATATTCAGTAAAGGCTCCCAGAGGGGACTCAACTAAGAGGAGGAAAACAGAAACAAGTCCTGCAGAAAAGGTTCTCTGGCAGACACAGTGACAGCTCTGCAGAGGATGTTTATTATACTCCTATCTAATCCAGAGCTATAACACCTGCAAACTAAACACCAATGTTCATGCTTACTGTGTGCTGCAAATTCAAGCTGTCCACAATGCCTTACTCTGAGTTGAGGTGTGTTAATTGGCTTTACACTGGTTTAACAGCTGAGCATCAGCCAGATATGTTGTGCTAGGAGAGGCCAACCTCATCCATGGAATCAAAGGATGGGAACAAGAAGAGATGCTCCAGGTGTTTTTGTCAGGGTGAATTTTTGCCTTCTGTGGACAAGAAGTTTGCTCTCACTGTTACAATCTCCAAAGTGTCAGTTCATACATTAGTAATACAAACACTTCCACATTAGCATTAAGGAGAGTGAAAAGCACGTTTTACAGTAAACAGTGGAGTTAAACACAGCCTTGAAAGCAAACAAAGTCATGTCCACTGGATAGCTTTTTATATCTATGAAAAATTTATGTGAAACCATATTTTCAATTTGGGAATACTTTGTGCGCATTTGTACAAATGTCAATGACTGTACAATATTTAAGGCAGCACATAAACATACTCAGAATGTTTCAGATTCTTTTCAGGACAGCTGGAGGAAACCTCTGTTCTTTTCAAAGTTTCTGCTAAAGGGAACATTATAAATATAAAGATATTTGGCCCCTAAAACATCACAGTTGGCTTACAAGGTTCCCATCTACCGAGATGAGAAAAGGCTATGCCCATGACTTTGACAATGAAGAACATTTTTTGTTACTTATTTAATAAAACAAAGTAGTCCTAGATTGCATAATGGGTTGGGCTGAAACATTTTTAAATTGGGATGAGAACAGTGATACCTGTAAAGTTGAGTAGCTTACCCATAGAGAATTTTAAGAATATGCATGTTAGATAATTGGAGCCTTAATGGTACTGCTAATATGGAAATGAACTAAATGAACTCTCATTCAGTGACGTTAGTATCAAGTACACTAGGTATACTTAGCCAAATGCACATTACCAGTTAGGGAATTTTGGCAGTTTTTCTAAGGCAATACCTTAGACATCTGTCAGTAATTTTGTTCTGCTAGACCAAACAAGACTGAAAGACTGAAAAGGGAAATCTCATCATCAGCATTTGGTAGATTTGTTTGTAACATTGTTTCTTGTATTTGTGTAAATACAAATGGCAATATTGATTTTAGACAGGCCAAGAATAGACCTCATAACAGTAAAAAACTGCTACTGGACCTAATATACTTTCAAAATTCAGTTCCCTGGCATCCAAACATTAAATATGCTTCCTGGCTTTCAAAAAGATTCAAAATTTTGACTCTTATTTCAAAATTAATAGTTCATCATCCTAGGATAATTATTTTTTAATATTCTTTGAGTAACATTCATACTTCTGCACCAAATATTAACAATTATAAACTAATTTTGAAAAAGATAATACATGTCTCTGTTTCTGGAACTCAGTTTAATACTTTTTTTAAAGAGGTACAAATCATAAAAGATACAAAATAGCCATCTTTTCACTTCCCCTTGTCATTCCAAATGTATGACAGACTAGATATCCAGGAAGGGGCTCAACTTGCTCAAAAGCAAAGTACATGCATTGATCATGCTAATTCTTTCTGAACACACACACACACACACACACACACAATTTTATTTACACCAACTTACAGTACAATATTCTACTTCCAAAACAGCATGAAAGAACCTGAGAATAAGGAACAAATTATTTTAAGGGATGTTTTTCCCTGTCATACAAGTTCTGAGCACTAAACTTTCATGTGTTGTAAATCAGAAGCTCAGCAAAAGGGCATTTTAAAAACAAAAAATCTGACTACACTAATAAGGTTATTTTGTGAAGATTTTTATTTCCTTTTTTCTCCCTAAAACTAATTTGTAAAGCAAACACAAGACCTCCATGAGTGAGATGTGTGTAGCAAAAAATTTTTTAAAAATATATACTTAATATACTTAACTATTTTGGTTTAGTTTCTAAATACTTCTTGGGTTTCTTGCTGAGAAAATACATAATATGCAATTTTATTTTATTTATTAAGAGGATTAAAAAATATTTGTATGGTTTTTTTTTTTGTGGGTTTTTTTTTGTTTGTTTCCTGAACTGAGTTTAAAAAGGTATGAAGCAAATATAAAAATAAGTTGAATTGCAAACGAAAGATCATGACTTGAAGTGAATAATCCTTAAATCATTTTTTAATAATTAATTTAAGATAAACAATACATTTGTTAAATCATCATTCACTCTATAGGAAACCATAAACACTAATGTCCATTTAAAAAAAAAAAAAAAGAAATTTAACATTAATGGCTCAATTCAGAGAAACAATTGAAAGCATCTATAAGTCTAAACAAGAACAGTCAACCTACTGATTTCTAAGGATACATTTACAGTCCTACAATAAAATAGAAACATTTTGACAATGCAGAATATGCTCATGAGAACAACCACTCCTAAAGTGTTGTATCTAGTCCAGAGCTGGGAGATAACACTTCCATTTAATCTCTGATTCAGTAACGTAACGAAAGTAGCACTTTAAAATCATTGGCTTGTCATTATCCATCTGTCAAGGAGATGAAAGGTTCAATAGGACTGTTGAAAAAACTAAAAAAAAAAAGAAATTTACCCATCTGAAAACAGCAAAACTACCCGTTTTTACTCATTAAAGATGGTTAACTTCCTTAAGATTCCAGAGCTGAATTATGATTACTTTTTTTTTTTTTAAATATCAAAAACAAAATCCCAAAAGCATATGCAAGTACCATGAAACTGAAAAAGCAGTTTATAAAACTACTGTGATTTCTTAATTATTCTTGTTTGAAGACTACAGTCTTTTGTTTCTTATCTGTTGTACTACATACTGTAGTCACTACTGATGAGTTATATTTGTGTATTTAACATCCTGCTGACTTCTAGGCACAAAACTGTGATTTCATATTGAAATTTGAACAAATGTGAATTTATACAATTGTAGTCACTATTAGACTTTAGGCCATTTTTATGGTGTGGCTAAAGCATGGCAAATATTACACAAACACTTAACCATGCATCTGAATCTAGCTGTTTCCTGTATCTTTCTTCTTTCCAACATGCCATCCTTGAGGGGCACAAAGCACTCTGTATAACATTGCATAGAATACAGTTGACTTAGAAGATACTCAAGAAAGTGCACCAGCTAACATGCAATGTAGTCTGTGAGACACAGGTCTAAAGCATAGCACTGGTGTAATTTTTGTACATACAAATGATACAGATTTCTGCCAAGGAATTGGCACAGAAATATAACCTACCAGTTGGTACCTACTGATTAGTATCGATTGGTATTGACTGATAGGAACACAGGATCCTTTCGGTGAGAGTCACTACATAGCCCATGGAGAACTGGGTGTGTGAAAGGGACTGCAAAAGACACAGTGTATAATCTTTATGTAATCTTTTTTTTTTTTCTTAAGTTGGGTGGTATTTTTTTAACATATTAAATCTGGTTTGGGTTAAGTTTAAGAAATACATCTTAAGTGCAGCTCTTTGGATCCTAGTGCAAAAGTATAAGCTTTTCCTGTATTCAAGCATTGCAATAACTTTTCTGAGGTCTGTAAGGATGTGACTGCTCAGCAGTTGAAAGACAATAGCAACAAGACCCTACAAGGGACATGAATACAGAGCTTGAAGAAAAGTCTTGAGACAGAGGTTCAGATTAGATTTTGGACTTGAAACATCATGGCTGGAAACATCTTCTCTATTACATTGAATGACTCTATGTTGCATGTCCAGATAAATCAACAATGTTATGGAAAATTCAAGGCTAAGCTGTAAGAGTGTTGCATGTATATGAAGAGGATGCAGATAGAAAAGGAATTCCATTATCATGTATTCAGTCCATCTGATGGAATGAAAAAAAAAAAGAAAAACAATGAAACCCAAATAACATATTTTTGTACACATTATTTCTCTATGCAAATGCAGGTGGAGCTTTGTTTCAAGTAAGCTAATAAACCCATGTAAAGGACTTTGATTACAAGGCTATTAGAAAATAAATCCTCTTATGCCCTCCAGGGTTAGACATTGGTTCTCATTCTGTTTCAACCAGGAAATCTTGTTTCAAACTTCTTTGCTAATGGGCTAAAACCCACTACTAGGATCTGAAAAAAAAAAAACGGTAGAAATGTTTCCAGCTGAATAATGGCCAGGAAGGTGGTTTTTAAAATGTCCTTTGTAAAAGACCTGTCTAGCTATGGAACAGGACATAGTTACACTGATAATTTGGTCCAACTGGTAGTTGGTCTACTATTGGGTATTTTTCAGTACTTACTGTTTCTCCACCAGAAAAAAGAAAAAAAAAACCAAAAAAAAAAAACCCCAAACCAAGCAATCAAACTAAGAACCAAAACCACCTCATACAACAGTTAATCTATCTTAGATAGGTGGGAAGGATCAACAACAAACAACACAAGAATGAATAAGTTTACTTACCTCTCTTAAAGATGAAATTCTCACACAATTCTAATTCAGTTTGATTCTAGACTTAGGTGAATAAAAAAAAAAAATCCCCTCCCTCTTATCTGTAACTGTAATTCCACATGCTCTCTGTTCATAGGTCTTCAGGGAGTGAGCAGACAGTTCAAACATATGTTAACTCAAAGACAGTGAGTTACTTAATTAAACTGATGCTACACATATAATATGTGTAAATTGTATCAACAAGATGTTAATGTCCCTATACATATAATAATCCCTTTGGTTTCATGAAGGCTCAAGACACTCTATTTTGGGCTCAAAGCACCTTAAAGGATTGATTTCTTGAAGAGTTTCTTGGAGTATGAGAGCCCTTTGATAGAACCGAATCACTAAAGGTGAGTTAATAAAATCTTTTGACTAATCCTCAGTTAAGTTTGTATGATTTGAATATTTAGACCATATGTGCATGTTTTTCCCAGAATTACTGATGATATGGATTTTCAGAACCATTTGTGATCACAGAAAAAATTGCAATTTCCTTTCTATGTGTCTGTCAGCTGCTTCTTCTTAGCATAAAAGCTTCCTGTACATACACATACACAAACTAATAGTTAATGAACCCACATTTTGAGATTTTTTTTCTCAACAAATATTTTCAAGCTACCAAAAGATCTAATTAAAAATATATTTTATTTCCATAAGGTCTGCCTCAAGGATTTTACACTAGCTGCTATACCAATAGTAGAGGTGTTAAAAAAACCTGCAACCAAACAATTACAGCTTCAATTATAGATAAAATGAAAACATATTTAAAGAGATTTCATGATGCATATTACAAAACAGTCTGAATAAATTCAGATCATAACACTTCCTGTAATTTCTTTTTCCTGACTATTCAGATTTTTGCCTGTGGAGCAAAAGGAAGAAAGAATAATTACATTGAAATTAAGGGGAGAAACCAAAGGCCAAAATCATCGGTTGTCTAGATCAGCTTCCATTTAGCAGTAGCTAAAGTGTACAGAGCAGATTTTAGGGTGTATTTTCCAATAATAATAACAAAAACCCCACAGCTTCAAATTGTTGAAACATCTCTATATGTTTCTGTATAAGAAAGTGCTATTTTAATGAACTAAATGTTAACTGGAAATCAGTTTATGCACTCTACAGGTTTTAGCTGGGAGGGTTATACAACTTTTTGTTTTCAATCAAGTTCAGTAAATTATAACCTTTTTTTCCATGGCAGAATAATCTAGCAAAGGCTACATGAATCTGCAATGTAATTTGTTTAATGTTAGAGACAGTCAGCATTTGATTGATTCAAGATGTGGAAAGGTAGTAGAGCTCAAAAACTATACATGAAGTTCCTGATTAAACAAGACAGGAATCACAGGGCTGATTAATACTGAGTCATGTCACCAAGACCAGTTCCAACCCATCAGCACTGCAATATTGTGGGAAAGGACAAATTCCTGTACTCCAAACACATTAAAGTTTTTGATCTTGACATCATTGAAAATGAATTCAATTTTCTTGTTTTTGCTGTATTCCATATTCTGAAGTATACTTCCATAGGAAGAAAATGGAGATGTGCAACTCAGAGCACAGAGAAGTTCCTCATCTGTGACAGTCTGGTAATATATATAAGGGGAAACCTCTCCCCACAAAGTGGAACTAGCACCTACCTTCTAGCTCCTCTTTGTTAGAATGCTGCATGTAATAAAATATTCTCACCTCTGAATTCCTTATGGATTTTAGGATTGTTATGGACTTTACTTTCTTCTCAGGGATCATTCCCTGTGAAATTACGGGTTTTAAGAATCTGGACAGCCATATGTCAGAGGAAATTCACGCAAAATTCTTCTCAATATTATCTTTCAGGAAACTAATATTTGCTGTGTGTCCCAGCATTACTCTCCTAAAAAAAGGCAAGGAAATTCTTGACAAATCTAGACAGGTTCACCAAGTCATCTCAAAAAACATGCTGTCTGAAACAAAAGCATTCACATAAATACTTTTATCATAGTGGTACCTGCATTTTCTTATCTTGAGAAAGGCTCAGAGATAAGAAGAAATACCAGCAAATCAGAGCAGTAGAGAAATGTTCAGGTCAGCATGGACGTGACCATCAGTACCGTAAGCAGAACACACATTGGTAAGTCTTTGAGGGTCATAACACATCCTTGTGGAATTTCCAAAACTAGTTGAACTAAATAACATTTAATAGTATAGGAATCATAGAATATTTTGGGTTTTGAGTATTTTGGGATTTAAAGATCATCTTGCTCCAACCCCACTGCCATGGGCTGGGATACTTTCTGTTAGGTCAGGTTGCTGAAAGCCTCATTCAACCTGTTTTCAGAAAAAAAAATATATATATATATCACACTCTTCAGCGAAGAAAAAAAAATGTAAGTAAAAAGTAGTACAGTTTCATTTTATAGATAAGTGAGATTTGGAAATAAATCTTTCATGATACTCGTAATTTAAGAAGCTTGTGGTCAAGCAATATATCAAATATTTCCAGACATATATGAATAGGACATCACTTGCAGAGTTTTGCCTCTCTCTAGTCTATCACATCAGAAATTCCTAGGAAAAAAAAAACTTTTGTTTTCTTGAATAGGCCTTTGAAGCAACATTTGAAAAAATAACTCATGGACTGATATTCTCATCGTGCTTAAAAACAGCATTAATATTTATTTCCCAAGGAAGACGGCACAAAAATGTTAGCAGAGGAACAGACTTGACAAGTAGTAGCAATATTTGAAAAGAAATCCCTCAGTATTCTTCCACAAAACTAAAGCAACCTAAAGTTAAGACAAAAGCCAATGATCTACTTCAGCTCAGTGGGATTGACAGGGGGCAAAAATTTCATAGTCCATCATCAGCATTTTATACTGTTTTTTCTATGTTTAAATAAACCCCTGATCTATGGGGGAAAAAAAGCAAAACCGATATTATGGTTGACTTACACTTGGGCCTTCTGTGCAGAGGCATTCACTAGACAAGGCACTTGAAGATTGTCAATAAAATTGTCCTGCCAGTGTTATTGTCATGGTTTGACATGACAGCCTTTTCTGGCAAGGGGGAGGGGGCTGTAAAGATGGTGCCTGTAAGAAGTTGTTTGCAACTCTCCCCAGCTCTGAGCCAGACCCACGTCTGGGGCTGAGCCAATTAGACACCTCCACGATCACTTTTTAAGAAGAAGCTGGAAGAGGAGGTTGCTTTCCTCCATCTTTTTCTTGCTTCTTCCTTCCTCCGTCTCTTCTTCTTCTTCTGGCTGGTGGTGGTGCAAGGAGTAG
>WBNH01003525.1:63578-77078 GCA_013401255.1 Urocolius indicus | reverse complement strand
CGGCCTCTCCCGGCACGGCAGCTGCGGCGGCCGCCGGGCTGCTGCCCAGCCGCCCCGCCGGGAAGCGCCCGGGAGGGACGGAAAGGCACGGGCTGGGGGGGGGTCAGCGACCCCCGGGGCGAGGGGCGCGTTGTTTGCCGGGTGCGGAGGTTGCGGGAGGTGGGATGCGGGTCCCGGGCTTACGGGACTTGGCGGTGTTTGCGGAGGTTGGATGCGCTTAGCGGGGGCCCGGAGGTGCTGGAGGAATTAGGGAAAGGGAGATGTTTGTCGCTCAGGGATGTGCGGGAAGCTTGAATGGCCTCCTGGGCGCGTCCTGCTCTTCCTTCTTCCGCAGCGTCCCAAGGTTGGGCAGGGCTGGTCCAAAGTCAGGCTGATGCTAATCTAACGTTAGGAGAACCGTGACAAATTTAAGGCGACCTCTGCTCCCAGCGGGTGTCATAAAAGGTTGGCGCATACGACGAGTTGCCTTTTCTCAAGGTCGGTTATTTCAGCGCCGAGAGTCATTTTTTTTAACCGGGATATGTAAGAGTAGTTGCATTTGATCTGCTCTGTAAAAGCTGTCAGATGGTTGTCTCAGAAAGAGAAGAGCAAGGCAGGGACAAAACATCCCGAGCGGTTTCAGGACTCACAGGTATTGTCTCGTTTAGCAGAGCTCTCTCTCTTTCACAAGCTCAACAGTTCTCTCACGCTTTCAATATGTGTAACATCCTGTACTGAGGAATCCTAGCTCACCCCCACACCCTGAGAAGCAGCGACACCTTTCATTTGTTCCCCTCCTCCCTCTTTCTCGTTTAATTTGATGTCCCTTTGATTATTTTTTGAAAGAACCAATGAATAGTGTTTGTTCACTTTCCATAAGCACTTGTGATTCTCCTTGTATTTACCCTGAGTTACAGAAAAGCTTTTCTTTATGTGCACCCTATGTCTGCAACATAAGGAAAAGCTCTTTCAGTTGCTGAGGTGAGGGAGCCCAGGCCCAGGCTGCCCAGGGAGGGTGTGGAGGCTCCTGCTCTGGAGGGCTTCAAAACCCTCCTGGACACGTTCCTGTGCCCCCTGATCGAGGGGAACCTGCTTTAGCAAGGGGAGTCGGACTGGATGATCTCTAAAGGTCCCTTCTGTGGTTGCGTGTCCCATGCCTGGAGTCCAGTGCTCCTTGTTGCCAGCGTTAAAATACGCTGTGAGAAGGCTCCGTTCGGGCAGTTTGTCAGCGGTGAGCTGCACACACGTTTTTCTAGAGGGAACTTAAGCTTCATATGTGACACATTTGGCATTTTAACTTCCTATTTCCATTTAAAAAAAAATAGATGCACTTAAATGTGTTTCTTAAAAGGAACTTCACAGAGATCTTGGGAACAAACCAATGAAATGTGCAGTTTGCAGTGAGGAGGAAACTGAATTTGCTTACACAATGAGGCTGTGGCTTTTTGTTTTTTTGGAGCCCCAAGTGCTTTCACCCAACCCGGTGTGGTTTAAAGATCCATACCTTTCAAAGGAGCTGTGGGCTGTTTGGATTTTGACTTTTCTGTGCCTTTGCGTGTAAATGTGACAGACTGTGGAGAGAGTCCTTGCCTCCGGGAACTTCTGCTCCCTTCCTTTGGAACCCCCATGTAAAGGAGACTGGCAAACACTGTAATACTGTAGCACACAAGCCACTATACCCCAGGCACAGGGTGCACGGCTTTAACTGTTTAAAGACACTTTTGTAACCTGTTACTGAATGACCAAGTGCCTTTTTTTAACCTCCCCCAGTGTGATTTGGGGGTGGAGGAGGGGATATCAAAGAGAAGCAAAAGTGTGTATGTGTGTGCCTTAGATTTTCCTGGTATACGCATCACCCCTCAAGCACAGCAATGTCTTTGTTGCAACTTTGCTTACAAATAAAGTGCATTTAGAGTGCCAGTGAATGTCAGGTGGCAAAAGATGACGGGAAGGTAAACTAACAGGGTTTTTTTCCCTCCACCTCAAACAGGACTCGGGGATGCCTTAACTGGATTTAGGATTCATCCTACAGTGCGTTCCATGTGCCTCTCCACAGAACCTCATGTCTGAGGGCCTCTTTAGTGGTGGGTTTTCTTCTTATAGCCAACAGTAATGAATAAGGCCTTTGCAGTGTCTGTGCAAGGTAGGAAAGACATATGTTATTCACGTTCTATGAACCAACTCTGATACCTGGGACTTCTGCACGTCGCTTGTATCACACAGGAGATGTGTAGTGGATCTGGGCATAGAGCCCTGCAGTCCCAGCTCCTAATCCTACCCCTTTACTGAACTCACCCTCAAAGCATGTCAGTCACTTGTGGTCAAATAAATTATGAAGGGTTCTTACCTTGAATGTGTACTTTTGCATGTGGTTGCAGGAGGAAAATCAAGTTTAATATTCTTCAGCTTGAAGGGGCTGCCCAGATGGGCTGTGGGGTCTCCTCTGGAGACAATTCAAACCCACCTGGATGAGTTCCTGTGTGACCTACTCTAGGTGGCCCTGCTCTGACAGGAAGATTGCATCGGATCATCTTTTGAGGTTCCTTCCAACTCTTAAGAGTCTGTGATTATGGCAGGATACATGTTTATATATATATATATATAAATATATATATGTGTATCCCCCATATACTGGGGATTCAGACTTCTGCTGAAACCCAAGTTTTCAGTTCCTCTATGACTCTGTAACTGTACCTTGGTGTAGTGTTATTTCACAACTGTTTCATCAGCTCATTTCTAGTGCCCTTTGGAAATATTCATTAACCAATAAGCATAATTCTGGATTCATGGGGTTTAAGGGCGTTGCTATTTGGTCACTAATATTGTTGCTCTCGTATAAAATGTGGAATATGAGTGCCTGTATGTAATAAGAATGTTGATGCACTGAGGTTTGTGGGGTTGAGTTGCTCCGATACTGCATGCAGACCACTTTGTTTTCAATGTGGTTCCCTAAGAAATACTGCTGACATGGCAAAGTTTGTGTGTTTCATCCCTGAATAATAAAATCAAATCAATGAACCAATTTCAGCCTAATTTGACAGGGGTAACAGTACATGAAAGGTTTGGGCTGGTTCTTGTTATTTCCTTGAAACAACTTTTTGTGTCGGAACATGTAAGGCCTTTCTAGGATTCTCAGTGAGGGAACAACCAGTGAGAATTGCTCTCTGGGTGGTGGACTGCATGGCTCCTGCTGTGCTGCTGAAATCTGGCTTGGCTTGTTGATTGTTTTCCCCCCTCTGCTGCCACTCAGGCTGCCTAGTGATTTGTTTTTCTTGCAGGTAAATGGTAGGATGGAAAGCAGTGTGGAAACTTTGAAAGGCACTGAGAAGTCCAAATAGGTCATTGGTTGCTGAAGGGTATTAGGGATGAGGTCTCCTATTTAGCTTTTTTACTCTTGGCATGCATTCTAAAAGTCTAACTCTTGTCCATTCATTTGGTGCTTGCCTAAAACAATGGCCAGTAAGCTGAGCTGTTGGGAATAGTAACAGTCTTGATCAAATTGCCTGGGGAACCTCTTTCTCTTCCCTGGTGAGGGTCTGATGGCTAAGCTGCACACATGAAAAATCTTTTACCTCCTTTGCAGGGATGAGAGTGACAGGATGTACATAGAGCTGTCTTATCCACACAGTTAGTTGTTGAAAGATTTTATTTATCGAGCAGACAGACTGAATCATCCCTGATCTGGGTTTTTTTTTTTGTTACTGAAAGATGATCAATGAAGTAATTTAGGTTTCTTAACTTCTGTTTCCACTTGCTCCTGATAAAGCAGTATCAAACTTTTGAGCCTACAGGAAGATGATGGCTGAGCAAAGCAACACAGCTCAGT
This sequence comes from Urocolius indicus, assembly GCA_013401255.1. NCBI lineage: Eukaryota > Metazoa > Chordata > Aves > Coliiformes > Coliidae > Urocolius > Urocolius indicus. Next base: position 73,273 of record WBNH01003525.1, on the reverse strand, counting down.
ACAGGTGATTTTTATCTGAACTCCTGACTTGTTTTTCGCTCATTTTTGGCCAAAATAGGTCCCTATCCAATCTGGATCTACAGTAGATCGGAGAAGCTCAGTGAAACTGAGATTATCAAAGAGCAATATCAAAGCTGAAATCCACCTATCAGAGGCATCTGGTGTTAACATTGCAAGGGCAGAGATATACCCTGCAAAGAATTCCCCTGCCAAGAGTTATTTGAAGTGCTGGAAGCATTAGAAACATAAATCTAGGAAGCCCCAGAAGAATTCAAGCTCATGTTTCCTCTCTGTTTTCTGTAACTGTTTTCTCCCTTCTCTCAGCAGACAGGGAGCTTTCATTCATAAGTATTAAAGGGAAGAGGTAGAAGTTTATTTTCTCCCACCAAAGACCTTGGTGCAACAAGTTATTTTGTGATTTCACTTCTGATAGCTTCGTAGGGAGGGGGAGTGGAATCCAAGTAGTGAACTTCCCCAGCAAATATCCAGCTGGGTTCCAAGAGAGCTAGCTGTCCATGTTAATGACACCAGAAAATATGTAATTAGGTCAGCACAGGAGCAGCTCTCCTGCTCCAGATGATGTCTCGACATGTTGATTGAAATCTGGTGCATTCCAGAGGAAGTGCCAGGTGTGCCGGCAGTGAAAGCAGACTTTGCAGCAGAATGCCAGTTTTCCAATCCAAAGGCACTGATGGACAAGATAGATAGAAATATCTCTCAGCTCCTTCTTCTTACACAACACTTCTTTGTGTGTCGGTTTTGTGTTCTTTTCTTTTAATTCTTTGAAAATGGTTCCCGTTCTTCTGTAAATGTTAAAACTCCTCACATCCTGATCATCTTCCATCTTAACTGTGATGGAAGTTCTTTCTCTAACAGGACTAAGCAACCCTCACTACTCTGGACTTTCTGTTCACTCCTTTCTCTCGTTGAGTAACCTTTACACTTAGCTTTGAAGCTTGTGCCTAGCTTTCTGTTTCTACATTCTGAGTCTTGGTTTTGATCTGTTGACATATTAATGTGTGGGGTTTCTTTTTCAGTTCTTGTTACCTGTTGCGCGTGGAGTTTTGCCCTCTAAAGTTTTCCACAAAAATTCTTTTGAAGCTCACAAAAAAATAACCAACCCCAAACAAACCTTCAACCAATTTTCCTGCTCTTCAAAATGTTTGCTGGTAATTTTGGTTTTGGAGTATAGCTTTTCTCAGCATCTGTTTATGTTCAAATAAACATGCAGTTCCAAGTTCAAGGGTGCTTGAGAAAGAAAAAGAACTTTTCATGCCAATTGGAACCCCATCTTCTTGCTGTTTTGTGAGAGTTTCACTGCTAGGCAAAGAGTGTACAAGAACACAATATATTTATATATTTTATGCATTTTTCCAATACAATTATACATTTTGAACAAAGCAATATCTGGATTTAGTAGAAAAGGCCTGACTTCTACTTGGTTAGGACTTCAATTTAAAACCCCCTTTGTCATCCATGTGTAAATCTTTAACCCAGCCATATCTACTCAACAACACACAGGTTTCTGGAGTGTAGAAGCTACTTTCTACTCTCTTTTTTTTCTTTAATTAATTTCTCCAAGCTTTGTGTTTCGCTGCTAAATCATATGCATCTGTGTGCATGTTGTGTTTTTATGTGTTGCATATGCCACATGTGATTCCTTTCAGCTAAGACAACCTACATTAAAGAAGCCCTGCAGAGGAGCCTACTTAATCTCTCTAACTACATTTGTGTGGTTTACACTTAGTCTGATGCTTTGGTATGTTTGCATGGGGTTATTGCCTACTGCAAATGTTGCTCTTCTAAAATGCAAGCCTTAGTCAAGTAATTCAAGATGATAATGCTGTGAAGGAGTATTCATGTTCCAGGTCTTTTTATTACCTTACCTCCTATTCTCTGAATTGAAAGCTCTAATGACCTCTTAAATATAAAAGCCTCAACAAAATAATCTTTGGGTAACACGCTTTCATTAGAAATTTAAAATCAGGTTGAACCAAGCTATTTTAGCTGCTGGTGATATGGAATTCACATGGTTTTGTAGTTTACCAAGATATGAAGCTGCCTGTATTCTCTTACAGTGTTGTTGTGATGCAGGTAGGGATGCAATAACGGAATCACAGAGTGGTAGGTATTGGAAGGGACATTTAGAGATCATCTAGTCCAACCCCCTGCTAAAGCAGCTCCACCTAGATCAAGTCACACAGGAATGTGTCCATTGGGGAACACTTGGGTAAGCTTGTGGTTTATAGAAAGATCTACTTCCAAGTCTTTGCAATTAGTTTTAGAAACCAGGAACTGGGCATATATAAAAGTTCTATCTCATTCTCCATGAGACTTTTGTTTCTGTAGTTGAGTTTTTATTGCGTGTATCCAATTGACTTGGTTCTGCCTCCTCTGTTATGCCACTTGGTTTTGACTGATCCAAAGAGCAGTCTGTTGCGTAGGTAGTTAATTTGGAGAAAACACTTTTGCTCTGGAATTGTTGTTCACCACCAAGGGTTCTGGCACAGTATCTTCTAGTAATTCAGGGAGTTGAAGTAAATGCAGGAATAAACCTTCAAACCTGCTCTCTGTGCTGTAGTTCAGCGATAGTTTGGCAGCAATAGCAGCATATAGTGCTCCTCCTCCCTGCTTCATTCCCACACAATGCTACCACTGGCTGAGTTGTGCCAACATGGTTTATTGTGGTACTACTTGGTAATCTGGATGAAACAACTCACCTTTTATCAGTGTGTGGTCACAACTGAAGAGGTGGCCTGCTGCCTGGGTGGGAAGGGGAAAAAAGGTTTGGAAACTTTTGAAGGCAGCTTTGCTGCTGGAGAGAGTGTGGCAGTGTCCCAAAGCAGATAGTGATCTGCCCCACAGGGAGAGCCCAGGACTGGGATGGTGAGTTACAGTTGCATCTTCAGCTAGAAGGGTGTTGTATTAAAATCCATCTGCTCTTCTTTCACTCTTTGCTTGTAGCACTTAAGCCCTTTGTGTTCAGAAAGATGATGTTTTATTGCATGCTGCCAGTAAATGCTCAGCCTCTGTTAAACATTTTAAGGATTATACTTTTCATTTGTAATGTTTAAAGTAATTTTGTATTGAAAGGGGTTTCAACTTTGGGGGTTTCAAGGTGCAAGAAATGTTTCTAAGCCTCTATTTTGACAGAACTGACCTTTTTTCTTTTTCTTTTTTTTTTTTTCTCTCTAGCCCTGTTCAATGAAAATCTTGGTGCAGCTGTTGTGGAATAATATATGCAGACCTGCTGTCAGCTTTTGCTGGTCAGTGCTATTCCTCATTTTACTGATTACCTTTACACTCTGCAGTTGCATACACATCTCTCTGCATTTGACTGGAGCCTTGAAATGGGATGACTTATTTTTTTGATGTGTGATGAAACTCACACATATGCTTTTCTGCCAAAACCCTAAAGGACTTGCCAGGCTTCACTTCAGGTGATTCTTATTTCTTAGAAATAGAATTCCTGCCATTTTCCAAGAGGATAAACTGCTTATTCATCTTCCTCCTGCTTGTTTCCTCCAAATTCTTCCACTCAATGTCCTGCTGGGTCATTCTGGAGCATGGTTTCTGCACTGCTTCCCACCACTGTTTGCTTCCAATAGAGTGCGTGTGTACATTATTGATACTTCCATTAGCATAGTATGTTGTAGTGATCACTGTGGATATCTCTCTGCCTGTTGCAGCTTTGTGCCAAAGCTTATGGCGGTTTATTTTCAGTTAGTACAGGAGGATTGTGTGTGCTCCCAGTGGGAAGAGAGCAGTATATGGATACAGATAAAGACTTGGTCAAAAAGAACAAAGCTCGGACTTAAACAGTAATGAGTTGTGAATTTCTTTGGATGATCTCGAAGAGCAATTTGGAGGGAGGGGGTTTAATGACTTTTATAAGTGCTTCAAAATTGCTCATTTTCATACATTTCCTTTGCTATTTTGGTGGTGTTGTAGCTGTGTTCTTCCTGGAATATGCCACATAGTTCCTCCTGCTAGTTGGGGTTTTTATTCTGTTTGAAGCAGAGTATTTATTGCTGGTTGCAAGCTGAGGATTACTGATAGTACCTCAAAGGCATTTGGGTGAGAAGGCAGATGCAAGTTTCTTCTTGTTCAGGCTAGGAGCAGAAACTGCAGCATATAACAAATGACTGCTTAGAGTTGTTTCATGCTACTTTCAAAGTTCCTGCTGTTCACGTGATGAAAAGAATGAACTGAGTTTTAGGCTATATCCATTATCAGACCTACTCTTCACATACCAGGCTTTGCCAAATATCTCCTGTAACAATTCCCCAGTCTGCCTGGGAAGGCTGTTGGGTTGCTGATCTTTTGCAGCGTGTATATTTTTAATGCTCAGTATCAGCTTGCTTTATTGTAGCTCAAGCCTACTAAGTTCTGCTTGTCCTGTCACTGATTAGTGAAAATATTCTGTTCTTGGCTTCTTTAGAATTTTATTCTAATCTATTCAAAGAAGAACTCTGCTCGTGCAGGCTACTATCTGAACCTTTTATTCAGTATCCTCTCAATGATGCAGTTTCTTAAGCTCCGATCGATCCTGAATTGAGTGAATTATTATAGTAAACAGCAGCAGTGTAGCCCAGCAATGGGTATCTTGGCTTTTTATGTGTTGTTTGGACCTTTCTTTGTGGTAAACTGTTTAGGCAGTAGCTATGTAGACAAGAAGTGTGAATCTTGGAGGAGGGGTGTGGGGGTGTGTGTGTGTGTGTTTACCTACAAGTGACAGTGTCCTGTTACAAGGTCTGAGGTCACGAATCCTTTCTCCTTGCAGCTACCTCTAAGGACTTGTCCCTTTGTGGGAAAAGTGACTGTTAATAAAGCAAGACTGTGGGAATTTGGCCAATTTGTACTTATATGGTTGGAATGCAGCCAGTTGTCCCTGAGCTCTCAACTCATTGCATCTCCATTTCACTATTGTCTTTCTAGCCTGTGAGCTCTTCAGAATGGCTTCTGAGACACTGGGTGTCTAGCTATGATAAGGAATTGTTAGCAATATTAAAACCACTTGCTGAAGCTTATCTTTCAAATGACTATCATTGAGTGGTTCTTTTTCTAACCTCTTTTTTTTTTCCCCTTGCTTTGTACAGGGCTTTGTTTCTGACTGAAGAATGCAGACTATAAAGTGTGTAGTTGTTGGAGATGGTGCCGTGGGAAAAACTTGTCTTCTCATCAGCTATACTACCAATGCCTTTCCAGAAGAGTATATCCCTACTGTGTTTGACAACTACAGTGCCCAAATGACTGTTGATGGTCGGACAGTCAGCCTGAATCTCTGGGACACTGCAGGCCAGGAGGAGTACGACCGCCTGCGCACGCTCTCGTATCCTCAAACCAACGTCTTCGTCATCTGTTTCTCCATCGGTAGCCCCTCTTCCTATGCAAATGTGAGGCACAAATGGCACCCTGAAGTTTCTCACCACTGTCCAAACGTTCCCATTCTTTTAGTGGGCACAAAGAGAGACTTAAGAAATGACCTGGAAACGGTAAAAAAGTTGAAAGAGCAAAGCTTGGCTCCCACTACCCCACAGCAGGGAACTTCACTGGCTAAACAAATTGGAGCAGTCAAATATTTGGAGTGTTCAGCATTGAATCAGGAAGGTGTTAGGGAGGTGTTTGCTGAAGCTGTGCGTGCAGTTCTGTATCCTGTGACAAAGAAGAACACAAGAAAATGTGTCTTATTGTAGTCACCTTGAGTGACAGCTGTTCCAAGTTGAATATTGACTAGAATCTTGGAGGGCTCTTTGATGAGTTGAATTGAAAGTTTGCATCTTGCACTAACAGCTCTAAGCAGAAATGGTTTATGCAACGCATATTTTTTGCTGTCTTACTGCTTCAGGGATCCTGAAACAGAACAATTTTGTTGTTGGGGTGTTTTTTTTTTCCAGCTGAGAGGTCAAATATCTAGTTCATTTCTTAAGTTCCAGTCTCCATCTTCTCCAAGGATCACTTGGCCCTTATTTAGTAGAGGAAAATGAAAGAAGGGACTTCTCTGAAGCCATACTTCTTTACTGAGTAGCCATCAGTTACTAGATTTGCTGAAAAGCTCAGATTCTGATAACTTTGCTTTAAGTGTAGCCGCTGCTTTTCCCATCCCTTATTTACTGATTGAGTTTGTTTTACAAGCAGAAGTCTGGCTGTCCACTTGTTTTAATTTGCCAATGTAAAGCTTGAAAATGATTTGTTTACATGCAGAAATGCCTGAAATATTACTGAGATTCACTTTACAGTGAACTGTGATCATTTCTGTGAAGAATTAGAATGGTTTAATGCAATGATTTTATTATTAGAGGCAGGAGCTCATTTGTCCAAATGTAAGGAGCTTAAAATCTTGATGAATCACTCAAATGAGCTGAATGAAATGAATTGGAGAGGAGGTGGAAGAGTAGTTTTGATGCAAGTCTTCCATAATCTTATAAAGTGAGTTGTTGTTTTACTCTCCAAAGAGACTTTGCACCCTGAGAATAAGGTTAACAGTTAACCTTCTTGTGCTGGCTGAGGTAGTTGGGATGATGCTTCTCTAAATGAAGTTTCCAGCCTGATCCCTCGGTGAATCCCAGAGACATGCCAGCAGCTCATTTGCTCTTGAGGAATTCATTCCTTTACTTCTTAGTACTCTTGGGACCATCACCTGAGATTTTTATGGTGAATTTCTTTGTTGTTTTTCTGAGAAAACACTGACAGAAAACTTGCAAGTCCTGTTTACAGGAACCAGGAACTCTGATTTTTTTTGTTTCCCTGGCAACTCACTGATGGTTTCGGTTCAATTTGGTCATGGTTAGCCAGGCACTGGATAGGTTTACCTGGGTAGTTTTCTCCTCTGTACGAGGTGATCTGTTATTATCAACTCTTTTAACTGAAGTTCAATCGGCCTCCTTTTTAAATTCCTTTAGCAGCTCTAGTGAGTGGCAGCTGGCTGTTTCCCCCCCGCACCCCCCCCTCAGGATGTGCACTGTTCTTTATGTGTGATTCTGGGACCAGCTGAGGAGTGAGCGCATGAAACCTTCCTTAGACTTAACCTTACAGCTTGACGGTATGAAAGCAGCATGATTCAAAGATACTTTGTGTGAAACCAATGGTGCTGGACTGGACTTTGTTGTCTGAAGTTGACAGTGCTGGCTTTGTCCGGAAGCAGCCTCAATTGGTAATTCAGAGCTTGCTTTCTTGTGATTCCCACACATGCAAAACTGCACTGGTGTATACCCTGGGCAGGAAAAAAAAAAAAGCCTCATTTTAGCAAGATAACAGAGAGTACATCAACAGGGTTATTAGGGATCTTGTGTTAATTTGACCTTGCTTTATCTGATACAGGCAAAAATATCAGATGGGTAGAAACATTTGTGCCTGTGCCATAATTCCTCGCTTTGACGAGGATGTGCCTTTCTTCAGCTGGTGTAAATGATGCTGACCCTGTGTATCTGAGGTATGCTCAGACTGGTTACTACTTCAGCAAACTGCAACTGATCATAAACTGCAGTTAATCCAAATACTGGTACATGTGGCTAGTGAACCAACACGGAGTTCCAAATCTTGCCTGATGCCAGGCAACACCAAGACACCCGTTACACGGGATGTTTGCAGGAGCCTAGAGACTCTGCTTGTTTTCATTCACCAAGTGCCATTGCCTGGAGCGTCTTACTGCCTCTGGCACTCGTAGAAGTGCTGATCCAGATGCGATCCAGTGTTCTGCAGGCTGTGAGCATGGAAGAGTATTTCAGTGAGGTAACCTCTACTCACCACGTCCTGCCTTTAGTTAGTAGACCTTTAGTGTGGGCTTAACTTGCAGACAGCAATTAACTCTGTGCCTTGTAATTCAAGATTACTTTCTGTAGGTAAATTTCAGTAACTGAGTAAATAGAGTTTTATCATGTCTAAAGTGTATTTATTTAAGCCAGTGCACGTGGGTCTATTCAAGGCTAGTCAGGCCTAAATCAACTGTCTAGTTGCCCTGGTGCAAGCCCATAACCTTTGTTTCATTCAGATATGTATTTTAAAAGCTCTGTGATATGTTTGAACTACTCTTAAATAGACTTTTAATTTCAACAACAGGCACCTCTTTTTTTTTTTTTTTTAATTTTTGTGTTGTGCTACATGTATTTGCAATTTTGTACTGAAGCTACTACTGTTTTTAAAAGTTTTTAGTTTTTACATACTGAAGTCTGTTTAGTTCTGCATCTTTTGTTGGTTATTCCTAACTGGATTACAATAATTTTGTGGTGAACAAATCCTGTGAGCAAGTATTATTACACACCCTTCCCTGTTTCTGTAGGCTCACCGAGCAGCCATCCTGGTGTTAACTGGAAGAGAGTATGGTGAGATAAAACTCAACTACTTAATCAACTTATTGGAAGTGATTACATTATTGATTATGTTGGGCTAGAACACTTTATCCCCATCTAGATGACTGAAGAAATGGATTGCACAGCAGTGCTGAGAAGAGTAACACGGTAGTGATGAAAATGAGCAGAAAGCGAACTTTGGACGTTGTCAAAACCTTTTGCAGTACCTCATTTCTAATCACTGAGATGCCTTGTGTTTCTGTGGCTGGGAGCAGAAGTCCTGCTGGCTTACAGCTGCTTTCCTCCAGCCTCTGCTTTTCATGAGAACGAGCTTCAGGAGCCCACGGGTCCAACAAGCTTTTCCATTCAGTGGGCATTCTGTTTGTGATCTTCCTTTTTGGTTTTCTTGAATTCTTGGTGCGTTTTATTGTAAGTAGCCCAGTGTTTCACTCTGCTACACATTCCATTGTTCCCACAAGTGTCTTTTGGTTTGTTGTTGTGGTTTTTTTTTTCTTATGGGCAGGTAACAAATACACACTTCACACAATCCCACGGCTGGATTTTTGTCTGCTTTGGAGAGATCAGAAAACCTGGGTTTAAGCTGAGCAGGTTTTCCAAACTGCTTGAAGATCCCTCTGTTTTGTTTTACTGAATAGAAATGTCTTAACTCACAGAAGAGATTCTCTGCGAAGTGACTGATTTTAGTCTTTCAGTTTGTGAATGGTTTCTGAACTACTTCAGTGGTTTTATTTTCAAATGTAGCTGAAGGCCATCCGCAGGGAGCCCTGGCCCAGGGAGCGTGTGGAGGCTCCTACCCTGGAGGTTTTCAACCCCCACCTTGGATGTGTTCCTGTGTGACCTGATCAAGGGGATCCTGCTTTAGCAGGGGGCTGGTCTTGAATGATCTTTAGAGGTCCCTTCCCACCCCCGCCACTCTTGTGATTCTGCGAGCTGAGCAGTTCAAGCATTCTATGCCCCGGGGATGAGTCGTGCTGAGGTGCAGAAGCTCTTTCTCCAGCTTACAGCTGGAGCTGTCGCTATGAAACTGGAACTGGAAGAGTCTCGCTGCGCTTTGAGAGCTAATCCTTGGTGGGCAGCTGGGTGCAGCTCGGGCAGCCCCTGAGGCGCGGCTGAGCCCCGCTGGTGGGCTGTGGGGGGAGCAGCGAGCCCAGGACCGAGGCGCGGTGCCTCATCTGTGCCCGCTGCCTCGCACGGCTAACAGCGCGTCAGGGGCCGTGTGTTAACCAACTCGTAATAAACCATTTCCTCCTCTGCCCCGGCGCTCGTGTGGACTCGCCGCGCCGTCTGCGAGGCGCCGGCTCTCCGCGCTGCCCTTGGCCGTGCGCGAACCCGCGTCCCACCCGCCATGGGCGGGCGAGCGCGCGGGGCGGCGCGGGGCGGCGCGGG
>WBNH01003525.1:0-61983 GCA_013401255.1 Urocolius indicus | reverse complement strand
GCTTGAGGCCGCTTCCGGTCCCGCCGCCGCCATCATCATGTCGGACTCGGAGAGCGAGGAGGAGGCGGATGGCGGCCGCGCAGAGCCCTTCTCGCTGGCCGGCTTCCTCTTCGGCAACATCAACGAGGCGGGGCAGCTGGAGGGGGACAGCGTCCTCGACAAGGTAGGGCAGCGCCGCTGCGGGGCGGCGCGGGGAGCGGTCCCTGCCGCAGGCTGCCCGGCGCGGGCTGGCGCGGGCTGGCGCGGCTCCCACCTGCCTTCGGTCTCCTCAGGAATCCAAGAAGCACCTGGCTGGGCTGGGAGTGCTGGGGCTGGGCAACCTGATCACTGAGATCACAGCGAGCGAGGAGGACGGCGCCGAGGCCGATGGAGCACAGCTGGACGAGGAAGGTGAGGCGCTGGAGTTAAACAGCAGAGGGGCTGCAGCGTCGGAGCTCTTGGCAGAGAGGGAACGCACCGGGGCTGCGAGGGGCAGCAGCATGTTACCTGCTCAGAGCCCCTCTGGTAAAAGCCTAACCTCCTCCTTAACCAGAATGAGTCCCACAGTGTCTCCTGGTCACTGTTGCGCTTGTTCTCTCTGTTTTTTTTGTTTTTTTTTTTTTTTAAACTTATCTCTTCTTCCTCAACGATAAGTTTGTTCTGTGGTTTTTCCCTTGTGTTAAAAGAAAAAAAGCCCGTTGAGTGCGCGTTATTGTTACATCTCTTCGTTTCTGAGCCTGTTGGAACAGTTTTACTGGATAAGAGGAAGGTGCTCCTTGTGCTGAAGTTGGTTGCTTTGGGGTCTTAAAGGGAAACTCAGAGCTCTTGGAGCTTTTGTTTGGAATGAGGGGAAAAATACTCTGATGGGAGATGTTGATCAGATGGTTTTGTTCCTCGAAGAAAAAGAAGCTCAGGGAAGGATTCATCTGCATATAGTGAAGGATGAAGCTAGTAATGGATATTAAAGTTTCGTGTGACTGGATTTCTCTTGTTCCTAGGCTGGGTTAAGAGCACAGAAGATGCTGTTGATTATTCAGACATTAACGAAGTGGCAGAAGATGAGAGCCGTAGGTACAAGCAGGCGATGAGCAGCCTGCAGCCAGTGCGAAGAGCAGGTAAGTGGGGTTGGTCTTGCAGCTCTAGCTGTAGGGGGCATTTTGAGGCAATGGGCCTTGATAGTCTCTTATATTGTACCTTTTCACTCCTTGCCTCAAGAACACAATACATGCTTTTGTGAAACTGTGTTCACTGCATGAAGCCACTGCTTTGTATCTTCTCTTTTCAAGGCTGTAGTTCCTCACTAAACTGTACTCACAAGAGAAACCATGATCCTCCTTTTGCTCCAGGGTCCTAATGCCTTCTCACATTTCTTTAACTTGTGCTCTTAGGAAAGGGGTTGTGCAGGAGGCCAAGTGGTTCTCAGAGACACTCAAGAGATAAGCTCTTGATCCCTTAACGTGTCACTTCAATCATACAATCATTTTCCTGTTTTGCTTTTGAGTTCTGCCTCTGAAATGACTTTCTGCAGAAGACACTTTGGTTGTTTTGTTGGTTCCAGGGAACCCTGTCTGGCCTGGAACAGGTTTTCCAACACATGCAGCTTTTGTGTTTCAGTAGCTGCTAGAAGAAATGCTGAGTCTTTGCATATTCATGAAAACTGTCTTACGCTTCACCTTTCTGCTGACATATCATGGTTAGCTGCGTGTAAAGGTGATTTGGGCTTTCTGACCACACTGTTCTTACTTTGGCAACTTTAGTTGCTCCACAAAGTGTGAGTAAGGGGAGGTGCTAGCAGAAGAGATACTTAAACATGTAAATATATGTGCTTCAGTTGTCTTTCTGTCAGTTTGCCTTTTTCCCCTCCTTACTCTTTCTTCGATTTCAGTCTTGCAAATGGATTTGTGCAGGCAGCCAAACTTGTAATCTGGTTGGGACAGGTATGAGCAATGAGAAATGAGGAAATGGGAATGGTGCCTGGTTCCCTTTTGCTGTCTGCTTGATATGCAGTCTTCTCTCCTGACTGGTTAGATGAAGATGAGGATGATTATGATGCTGACTGTGAAGATATTGATTCCAAGTTGATGCCACCACCACCACCGCCTCCAGTACCTGGAAAAAAAGATGATGAAAAGGATGCAGCTGCCACTGGTGAGTGAGGAACTTCTCTCTGGCAGTATGAATGTCTGAAGGAAGCAAACACTTCTGTGTAGCAGTTCAATCTGCAGCAAGCACCGGTGGATCTGAAGGTGGGTCTTTGTCCTGATACTCAGTGGTACAGGATTGTCTGAAATGGAGGGTCCAATGTTACTTTTCCATTGTTTGATAAAATATTGTTATTGACAATGAAACTGCTTTTTTTTTTATCTCATCCTCTCAGTTGTGGCTGGGAAATTCACCTGGAACCCTTAGGATAAAATGAAAGATTAAACCAGAATGGTACTCATAACACCTGCAGAGGCTTATTTTTTGCATAACTTGGTATAAACAGTAGTTGTGGCATTAGGGGGTTGTACTAGGGACAGGGAGGAAACCTGTTTGTTTATAAGGTGCTTGTTCTATTGTAGTATCTGAAGATGGAGACGGTATCATTTTGCCCTCCATCATTGCTCCTTCCTCTGCTGCCTCCGACAAGGTGGATTTCAGCAGCAGCTCTGATTCTGAGTCAGAGATGGGACCTCAAGAAGCCAGGCAGGCAGAATCCAAGGAAGGCAAACTCACACTTCCTCTTGCAGGAATCATGCAGCGAGATGCTACCAAACAGTTGCCAAGTGTTACAGAGCTCTTCCCAGAATTTCGCCCGGGCAAGGTATTGTAAGAGATCCATGGAAGTCACAACAACTGTAAAATGTGTGAAATAATGTTTTGCTGTTGTGTAAGACCATCCCACGGGCCTGTTGGTTTGGGAAAGTTGTTTTTCTGAGGTAGTAGAGAATACTTTTGCCTGATGATTTAAAGACGTCATGCTCATCTTGACAGCTTTCTGGCATTTCTGGCAAATGTTTACTCCTCCTCTCATGCTATCCTGAGCAGAGTGTGTTCTCCCTGAAACAACTTCTAATCTGTGTCCTTCACTCAAACATGTGGATCAGAGTATGGATCAGACAGCAGCTTGATAGAAGTCAGTTTAAAGAACAATCACTTATTGCACAAAGCAGATTAATTACAATACTTTCCTAGATGCTCTCAAATAGCAAAGGTACTTCAGCAATGATTTTGGAAGTTTTGAAACTGTCCAGAGGAAACAAAATGTTGGAAGGGAAGGAGAATAAAAGGTGGTGAGCTTTTCCTGGCTCACAACCATCTGTTTGGCTACCATAACTTAGTTCTGTGTGTGCTTCCATTGCAGGCTTTGTGTAAGGAGTTGAGCAATTTGCATAATGTCATATTTTAATGATTTAATTAACCTCTGTGTGTTAGAAATTTAGGTCGTGCTCTAGCATAGAATTTAGCCTTCTGGGTGCTCTCTTGGCTTTTGCAAATGTGGTATTTCCTGTGTTTCTTGTATTTTGTATTAGTTGATGTGTTTGTTTCTTTGGTGCTGAATATGTAGTGTCAGGGACTGGCTTGGTGTTGAACATGCCCAGTGGGTGCAGAAATCAGTGCAAACTGTTAATGCTGAGCACCATTCATAACTAATTCATGAGCACTAGTGCTGGCAAAGCCTGAAATGCTGGAGATTAACCTGTGAGGATTGGTTGATGTCTGAGAAAGTGAATATTAATGTCCCACTGTTCTTCTTCATAAAACCACTTAAATTAGCATGTGGAGAAGCAGACTGTGTTTCTTGAAACTGCTTGCAGCTGAACTATGTCTAAGACCTTTGCCCTTGGTGAAAGACAAGGACAGGGAGCTACTGGAGAGAGTTCAGCACAGGGCCACCAAGATGATGGAGTGGAGCATCTCCCTTCTGATGAAAGGCTGAGCCAGATGGGGCTCTTTAGCTTGGAGAAGAGGAGACTGAGGGGTTTACAGATACATAAAGGGTGGATGTCAGGAGGATGGAGCCAGGCTGTTCTCAGTGATGGCCAATGACAGGACAAGGGGCAACAGGTACAAGCTGGAGCAGAAGAGGTTCCAAAGCAACACAAGGGAAAACTTGTTCCCTGTTGAGGTGAGGGAGCACTGGCAGGGGCTGCCCAGATGGGCTGTGGAGTCTCCTTCTCTGGAGACCTTCAAACCCATCTGGATGAGTTCCTGTGTGACCTGCTCTAGGTGCTGCTGCTCTGGCAGGGGAGTTGCACTGGGTGATCTTTCAAGGTCCTTCCAGCTCTTGAGAGTCTCTGATTCTGTGATGTGGGCAGAGGTGGAAAGAGTGGTCATATAAACATCATCTCCTTTGGGGATCAACATAAGCACATTAACAGGGAATGTGAATAGGATGTCTGCTTATAAATCTGTGGTGGTTTCTAGTTTGTTTCTTAAACCTGTCAGTTGATTTGGAAACGCTTTCACTCTTCACAAGAATGCTCCTCAGAAGCATTCTGAAGTGTTTCAAACCAGCAATCATCATCAGAGAAGAAATAGAAATGACAGTTTGTTGTTGTCATTAGTGCAAGTTTTGGAGGTACCAGTATGTATCTAGGGGAACTGCATTGAAATGACAATAAAAATGAGTGTATTACTTCTGGACCATGGTATTTGTTTGTATTATAGAACCACAGAATGGTAGGGTTGGAAGGGACCTTTAGAGATCATGTAGTCCAATCTCCTGCTAAAGCAAGTCACATAGATCAGGTCACAAAGGAGTGTGTCCAGACAGGTTCTTTTATCCAGTTAAGAAATCTCTGCTTTGTACAGCTGTCTTCTAGCATTGTCTCTTGCTAATAATGATATGAACTTTTCTTCAGTCTCTGAGTGTCTTTCTGAAGGTTGTGAATTGTTCAAAATGAAAAGAATTACTTTCACGTGGTGTCTTACCATATACTCACTATGTAAAGGCAATCTTTCTTCCTTCTGTTGACTTTGTGTCTTTTGTACTTTGTGAGTATAAGCAAGAGCTGGTTGATTGTATCAGGGGCTGGGATTGTAGTACAGGCCCAGCTTCTGAATATTACAGTGCTCTCTTCTTACTGCTTTTCAGATGAGGGAAACAGGAACATTCCATGGTGGGTTTTTTTTGTCTCTGACCCTTTTGGTTTTCCCCTTGCAGGTGCTGCGTTTCCTGCGTCTTTTTGGCCCCGGGAAGAATGTTCCGTCGGTGTGGCGTAGCGCCCGAAGGAAACGCAAGAAGAAGCATCGAGAGTTGGCACAAGAAGTGCAGATACAGGAGGGTGAAGTAGTAGAGAGTGGAATGGAAGGAAAATCTTCTTGGGAATATGAGTTTGCTGCTCCTCCCCCTCCTGAGCAGTGCCTTTCAGATGATGAGGTGGGATATCTGAGACTTAGAGAGGGTCGCCAGCTAGCACTGGGGATAATAGTGGATTGGACAGAGACTTTTAGAGTAAAAAGGTTTTCCTTCAAAATAAAACTGGAGGACAGGGTTGGCTTGTATTCCAGCTGTGCAGAAACTCATCTCCAGATACTAGTCAGTGACTTCAGGTGATTGCTTCTTACTGAGAAGGCTGCATCCATGGTACAGGATCAATAGGAGAGCTTATCCTCTTTGTATCAAGAAGAAATCTATGTGTTCTTCGAAGTCTAATTGCAGAACGTTCTTAAGGCAGCTAGTAAGTATGGAAAAGCACTTCTTAGAAATACTTTCTACCTCTGAGAATAAGCTGGGAAACTTGCAAGGATAAAATCTCTTGCTGACGCTTAGACTGTCAGTGTAACGTTCCCTCATTTGCTGTGCTTCAGATCACCATGATGGCACCCGTGGAATCAAAGTTCTCTCAGTCAACTGGTGATACAGACAAAGTGACAGATACAAAGCCCAAAGTGGCAGAATGGCGCTATGGCCCAGCACAGCTCTGGTATGATATGCTGGGGATCCCTGAAGATGGCAGTGGATTTGATTATGGTTTCAAGCTGAAAGAGAAGAAGGAGCAGGAGGTAAAAGGACCCACAGATGAGGTGATGAGAAGGGAATTGTGGGGGAAGGTGTGGAGATGTGCGTGGCACTGGGGATGCTGCACGGTGAGAGCTTGATGATGGGCTGATGGGTGGTTGTGCACCTTGCAAAATCAGATTTTCCTCCTTTAGTTTGAAAGTCTAAAGTTAATGCAGGTCTTCAGGCAATTATTCTTTCCTTCCAGGATACAAGCTCGGTGAATGAGAAGGATGATCTGCTAGCTGATGAGCACTTCCTCATGGTGACACAGCTTCAGTGGGAGGACGATGTTATTTGGAATGGAGAAGATGTCAAGCACAAAGGGACTAAGACACAGCGGGCAAGTCTGGCAGGCTGGCTGCCATCCAGCATGACTAGAAATGCCACTGCATACAATGCCCAACAAGGTAATCAATGCTCTGATTGCAGAACATGATTCTTCCTGACAAGGAATGTGTTCTGGCAGAATCACAACTCAGAATTCTTAAGACTCTTACTTTCTTTCAAAAAACCAGGGTAGGTCCTTTCTGTTAAAGCAAGTGTCACCTCTGGCATTTGTCTCTGACATACTATATGCTGGATCTGTTTACAATAGTATCAAGCATTGCTGTGTTCAGGATGTCAGCTGTTTGTAGGCAAATGGGGTTGTCTTTGTATGGTGGGACTTTTTTAATTGGAAGAATTGTGTAAAAGTGTTCTGAAGTGTCTCTTGAACTAACAATGGTGTCCTGTTGTTTCTAGATAGAAAGTAGCAATCCTTGCAAGACTCAAGCTTCTTTTACGCACAAATACATTTTAAATGTAAATTGCTTGTGTAGAATCAATGCTTATCATCTGTTTGTTAATTCTTATCCTGCTTCTACAAGGAAGACTAATGGCAGTGTCAGATCTTTATTGGGTAGGTGAATTGGAGATAACTTTTTATAAACATTTCCGTTTCAGCACAGTTGTGCCTTAGGTATCCACACCTTGTTGAGTTTTGAGTCCCATCAAAAGCTACAGGTTAAACAGGTTAAACATAGTTGGTCTGTTCATATGCATTATGCTTCTAGAAGACCTAAAGGATCTAAGTGGCACGTGGGCATGGGTGACTTGGTCTGCCCTGGGGGAAGCTTCCTTTACAGAACAATTCCTTGAGGTCTACTTGGACATGCTTTTTTTTTCTATGACAGTTTGACATAGGACAGGAAGCTGCTGGAGGCCAGACCAACTGTTCTGTCAAAGGCAACAATTTGCTGAAGGCCTCTCACTTTTATATACCACACAGAAATGCATCTTCTGTGTTGTCATGCAGCATATGCCAAGGAAGCCAAACATAACTTGTAAGAGGCTGGAAACACAGAAAGCTGTATTGAAAATGTTTTTATAGGTCTTACCTGTACTATTGACACATGACACAGTTTGTTGTTTGAGTCGTCCTGTCCTGGTTCAGGCTGAAAAATCCCTCTCTGTGCAGCCTCCAAATTATTGATTTAAGGCCATGCAATGCCCCCTAACTCTCTCATTCAAACTAACCTTACTTTGGTTTTCCTTTTCTCTAGGTTTGAACCGCAGTGGCTCTTTGCTTAATCCACCAATTCCACTAACACAGAAACCAAATGTAGCAGGAGTACTAGGTATAGCAAAGGGCAAAGAAAAACAGACCCCTGAACAACAAGGTAAGGAGGGTGTCAATCTTTGGCCTATGGATAAGTGCATGTGTCATGTTTCTTTATAGACTTGTGTTGTGTATAATAAGATGGTCTTTTTTTTTTTGGCAACAGTGTTGATAAAAGTGATACTTGTTTGTTCTAAAACTTGTTAGAGGTCCCACTTCATTCTTGGAGATTCTCTGTGTTTCAGTGGAGCAAAATCTCTGAGACTTGGGGCTCTGCTTCCTCTTCACTTCCAAGATGAGTTTTCTTTTGTCTTTTAGTGGTGCTGCATCGGAAAGCCCAGAAAGATGGGGAAGGTTGAGGGAATAAGATGTGGGGATAAGCTCAGAAATGTTTTTCTGCCAAGGCAGTGTATAAAACTCTCAAAGATACTACTTTATGATTGTTGCAGTTTCCCTGGATGAAGACAAGCCCTGGTACTCTATTTTCCCAATTGATAATGAAGAGTTAGTGTATGGCCGATGGGAGGACAATATCATCTGGGATGATCAGGCAATGGAAACCTACTTGGATCCTCCTGTCTTAACACTTGATCCAAATGATGAAAACATAATTCTAGGTATGTTTATGATATCCAGAAATGTGACTCAAGTGGGAAAAGGCAAGTGGAAATGGAAGCAAGGATTTGTAGTCACACTGTAATGGAAATAAATGGAGTGGGGAGCAATACTCATGGCCTTTCTTTTTTCTGGCTTTTGAAGATCATTTGCAAGTAATCAAAGGCCTAAATGGATTATTACTATATGTAGTTGGGAAACTACATATATTATCACTCCTGTTGCCTTCGCTCAACTCCTTACAGTAGTTTTGGCAGAAGAGATGTTATTTCTTGTATTTTTCCTAGGTTAGATTATTGGTAAGTTTTGTGTTGAGCAGTGAATCCCCCAAGCAGTCCCCACAGTCACCCTCCTCCCACTCACATCTGCTCACTGCTGAAGAAGGTAAAGTTATAAGCATGGAGCTTTTCTGTTTGTTGAGTTTGTTTCATATCAACCTGTATGGAGGAAAAGGGGGAGAAGTATAGGACAATCACCCCAGAAACTGAACAAAAATACTACAGTATCTGGACCAAGCTGCAGCTCAATAAAGCAGTTATGACGCTGAAAAGAGAACACTAGGCCTAATGCCCTATGGTGCGATTGCTTGTCTTCTCAGAAATTCCTGATGAAAAAGAAGAAATGACTTTGAACTCCCCATCCAAGGAGAACAAGAAAGAATCTTCTCTAAAGAAGAGTCGAATCCTCTTGGGAAAAACAGGTGTCATCAAGGAAGAGCCACAGCAGGTCAGCATAAGCTTTAGCATCTTGCAGGTTGGCAAGGACATGGAAGGAGGGATTTTCTTTTCTTCCTTCTTTCTTTATGACAACTGCCTCTTTGTTTAAAATTGAACTAGAACATGTCTCAACCAGAGGTGAAAGATCCCTGGAACCTCTCCAATGATGAGTTTTACTACCCCAAACAGCAGGGACTTCGTGGGACCTTTGGAGGCAACATCATTCAGGTAGGCACAGAAGCATTGGCTATAAAGCAAGAGATGGAGTGTCTTGGAAGAAGGTTTCTAGCTGAGAGAATAATTTAGGATTTGTAGAAAAATACAATTTATGTTACAGCACATCAGATAGGTGTTCATGAGAGAGGTTTTTAATGCTCTTTAATTACAATTAGTAGGAAGGAGTTTAATGGGGCAATTAAGAAAAGTGAGTTCAAACTGAGGTTAAGGTGCTAGGTCTTACTGTATCGTACTTGCCATGCTTTTATTTGTGTGTCTTTACTCCCACTGTTGCTTCAGAAAGTGGTGCAGCTAGTCAAGAGGTGAGGCTGTGCTACTGGGCTACTAGTGTGTTTTAATCTGGATGTGATAAAAATCATTTAGATTATGATGAATCAGAACTACTGCTTGCTAGGCCTAGGTGAAGAGGTGATACTACTTCCTCCTTCATTATGGTATTCAGGGACATCTAAAAAGTTTTGTTATTTCAGCCTCTTCTGTAATGGGGAAAGAGATGTAATCCTAAATACACTTCTGTCACACTGATAGGGGTAATGGCTTTGCATGCTGCCGTGATTGAAGCCCAGCTGGGCACAAAACACCACGCAGCTGCATGCTCACTCTTCCTCCCTCGTCCTGTGTGATGAGATGGGGAAGAGAAAAAGTAACCAAGGGCCTCACAAACTCCACAAGAACAAGGAAGGCTTGCTCACCAGTTGTGGTCCTGGGCGAAACATATGAGACTACATGACATGAGAAATAAACCAAAATCAGTGTAATCCACCACCAACCAAAAGCAGAACAAACAGAAAACAAAACAGAGTAAGATGATGAGAAAAATACAATCATCCCTTTAAGACCTCCTTCCTGCCACCCCTCTGATCTTCCAGGGCTCAGCTCCCTGCTCCCAGTATCTCTGCCTGAGTGCTGCAGCTGGCAGGGAATGGGGATGTGGTCAGTCACCACAGATGGTCTCTGCCACTCCTTCCTCCTTAGGGGAGGAGGACTCCTCACGTTCTTCCCCTGTTCCAACATGAGATCCCTGTCATAGGATGCTGTCCTTCACAAACCAATCTGATGTGAGTCCTTTCCTGGGGCTGCTGCTCCTCACTGACTCGTCCCATGTGAGTCTCCTCCATGGCCATCCCTCTTCCAGGCATATTCTCCTGCTATCTCGCCACAGGCTACAGGGGAAGAGTCCTCCCCACCTTCCTTACTGACTTCAGTGTCCACATGATCGTTTCTTTCTCATCCCACTCCTTCCACCTCTTCCTCCCACTGCAAATTTCTTCAATAATGATTGCAGAGGTGCCACATTGGCCCAGCCTTGGCCTGAAGTCAGTCTGACTTAGAGCCGGGGAAGTTCCCAACAGCTGCTTACAGGGATCACCACTGCAGCCTCTACCCCATAACCGAAAAGAACAAAGGCAGGACCAAGTTAATGAAAAAAATCCTCTCATTTGGTACTATTTGAAATAGTAAAATTCAAGTCATCTCTGTACAGAAATGAAAGACACAGCCCAAAGCACTTTTGATTGAAAGACAGCACATATAAGTGAATTTCAGTGCACTGATATTTCTGCTAGAAGACCTAAAAATATGACTCATCCATAAGGATTAGCAGGATAGGAGGATGATATTGGTTTTAAGATGATAGGCATCATTCTTAGCAGATGTTTTGTTCCTGTGTTAGCACTCTATCCCAGCAGTGGAACTTCGCCAGCCATTCTTTCCCACCCACATGGGTCCTATGAAGCTCCGACAGTTTCATCGGCCTCCCCTGAAGAAATACTCCTTTGGTGCCTTGTCACAGCCAGGGCCCCATGCTGTGCAACCTTTGCTGAAGCACATAAAAAAGAAAGCCAAGGTACAGCTGTTTTCCTTTGTCTGGATGGCTACTGTGGCTCTATTTGCACTGCAAAAGCTGTTTGGTGTCCTGTTTTCCTAACGCTGTCTTTTCCCTGGCCCAGATGAGAGAGCAGGAGCGTCAGGCTTCTGGCGGGGGTGAGATGTTCTTCATGCGCACTCCACAGGACTTAACTGGCAAGGATGGAGATCTCATCCTTGCTGAATACAGTGAGGAAAATGCCCCTTTGATGATGCAGGTTGGCATGGCAACAAAGATTAAAAACTACTACAAAAGGGTGAGTATGCAGGTTTTGTTGTTGGATGGTGACTTTCTTGTGCTTCTCCCCAAGTGCTAACCACATCTTCATTGCACATTGCAGAAACCTGGAAAAGATCCTGGAGCTCCAGACTGTAAATATGGAGAGACTGTTTATTGTCACACCTCTCCATTCCTGGGTTCTCTGCATCCAGGCCAGTTACTGCAGGTAAGAAAAGCAAGCATAAGTAGGTAATGAAGTTGAATGTAGAGTAATAGAACATTCCATGCCCTGTTTATTGAGACATAAATATTATTCCAAAAAAAACAGATTCCATTTGATTTCCAGTTTAAGTCTGTTTACTGATAGTAATTCAGTTCTGGGCTTCAAAAAAATCCCCAAACTGTTGCATGTTTATTTTAAACTGTTATGGGAATTGCAATTTTTGCTGCTTTGCTTTGTAATGGCATTAGGAATACTGTCAGAGAGCACTGAGTGCAAGGCCAAAGCTGCTTGAGTGTTGAGGAGCTTGGTAAATAGCTGTTGAAGGGGACAGAAAACATGAATTTATCATGGACCAGGATGTGTACTTTCTGAGAATTGCACTGCTAGTTTTCAGTTAGATGCCTGTTACTAGTCAGATGTGTAGAATTCTGCTTTTATGAGCTTTTCTGTGGTGTTGAAATACATATAGTTGAGGTGGGAAGAGGAATTAAGACAGTTGTAAAGACCACCTGGTTACAAAATCCATGATAAGTATAAAAATCTCTCTGTTGCAGTTAATGCTGGCTGCTCTTGCTGCAGCAATAATTCTGTCCATACTGTGCCACAAGAAAAAAGTAAGGTGAAGGTTGATGTTAGAGATTCACTACAGAAATGGCAATGCCAATTGTTTAAGCCTAAGAGGACTTCATCATGAATAAAACAGGACTTCTGGAAAGCTCAAAGTGAGGCCGTATCCATCTCAGGGAAAGCTTGGCAGTGTGGACAGAGGGTAGCGTGGAAGAGTTGCAGTGGGTAAAGGGTTGTGGAAGGGTTGTGTTTTCTTTACCTATGGGTAAAGAAAACCCTTCATAGAAGAGGATGGTCTTTCCAGTTCCACTTGGTCTAGTGCCTCCTTCGTGCTAGTTTAAACTTTCTTACCTCTAAATGCTGAGCTCTGCTGTTCTGTGCTTTTCTGGTTAGGATCTTACAACCTCCTTTCCTGAGCAAAGCCTTCAGTCCTTGCTTCTGTTGTTTTCTCACATTCCAAGGCTACCTGTGTGTCCTGGGCTCCTTTCTGTGCTTAAAAATGTTCCTTCTGCATCTGTGGTCTTTCTGTCTCTTTTTCAAATATCTCCTTAAGGAATCCTTCAAACTCTTTTTCAGCATTTGTTCTAAGTTTTCTTATGTTTCATGCTTGGTTATGTTCTGTGTGAGCAAGGGACATTCTGACTGCACACAGAAATGACGGTGTGCCATCCAAACGATCCGCTGGCTTTTGGTGGGGTTTTACCTTTTTGTAGATTGAGTTACTGCAAATTGGATCAAAACTTGACTTTCAAACTTTGTTTCTCTTCTTAGGCATTTGAAAACAACCTTTTCCGGGCCCCCATCTATTTGCATAAGATGCCTGAAACAGATTTCCTCATTATCCGGACACGTCAGGGCTATTATGTTCGGGAGCTGGTGGATATTTTTGTTGTTGGGCAGGAGTGTCCACTTTATGAAGTACCTGGTCCCAACTCGAAACGAGCTAACACCCATATTAGAGATTTCCTGCAGGTATGTGATAAGACACGGTTTGGGGATCTGAGGGGGTCTTTGGAGAAAGCCCAGATCATAGACATGGACCTCATGTAGACAGTCTTGGTTCAAGAAGCTCATTGTGCTGCTGTGGCTCCCTCTGTTGTTGTTGTTTTGGGTTTGTTGTGAGGTGAGAGCAGTACAAGGGTTGGATAGTAACCGTACAGACCATTTTGGTTGCCATTTAACCAATAATTTGCAGCGTGCTGCTTCTGTTTATTCAGTCCTATCTGATAAGTGTGTAATAGAAACTTCATCAGCCAAAAGAAATGATTATAGAGGGGTTGTGGAGTCTCCTTCCATGGAGGTCTTGAAGACCCGCCTGGACATGTTCCTGTGTGACCTGATCTAGGTGAACCTGCTTCTGCAGGGGGGTTGGAGTGGATGATCTCTAAAGGTCCCTTCCAACCCTGCCATTCTATGATATAGAAATATAATAAACTGAAGAAATGAGCCAGACCTTTGAAGTGGTTGTGCTGGACACAATAACAATTACATGAGCATTGCCAAGAGGCAATTAAGGGATGGTACTGCAGTCCTGTTAGCACGGAATTAGTTAATTCATAGGTGTCTGTCTAGTTCCTAGATCTTGAGGTAGTCAAGCTTTGGGACTGGCGGTGACCATTCAAACAAATATCCTCAAATTTAGATTTTGGAGACTATTCTCGTAATTTACTATCAGTTGAATTCAAAGTTACAACTTGAAATATTTGCAGAGCAGGGAAATTCCTGTTGTTCCCAGGGGTGAAGTTTCTGTACCAAACAGTGAACATTTCTAATGTAATAATACAAAGTTTCAAGACAATTTTTGTTTTCCTTCTCAAAAATAGACTTGGAAATAGCTTGGAAAACTTCACTAAGTGAATTTATAAGAGCCAACGGGTTTGAAGTGGGAACTCTGAATTAATCATTAGGAGCAGCGTTATCTATACTGCCCTCACAGAGTTGTTGTGTTCTTTTCTTCAGATTTCACAAGGGATTATTGTTTTGTAGGTTTTTATCTACCGCCTCTTCTGGAAGAGCAGAGACAGGCCTCGGAGGATCCGCATGGAGGATATCAAGAAGGCCTTTCCCTCCCATTCCGAGAGCAGCATCCGAAAGCGGCTGAAGCTTTGTGCTGATTTCAAACGCACAGGTACTCAAGAGACTTTCTGTGGCACTCAGCCCTTGTTTGCTGCTCTTGGAGTTCCACTTAGAGCAGGAGGAAGCAACATCTCTTGATAAACCAGTTTTGTACACATCTGTTGGAGAACTGGAATATAATGTGATAAGTGTTTGCTCCAGTTTGGATAAATGTGTACTTGCTTTTGCCACAAGTGTGCTTGGTGGGGTACATTTTGGACATTGCAGATGGAGCACTGGAAGGGGCTGCCCAGATGGACTGTGGAGTCTACTTCTCTGGAGACATCCAAACCCAGCTGGATGAGTTCCTGTGTGACCTCCTCTAGGTGGTGCTGCTCTGGCAGGGAAGTTTAAGGTCCCTTCCAACACTTGTGATTCTGTGTTGTTGGTTTTTTCCATAACTCTTTGGGCAATGATTTACTCAAAGGAACAATGTACAACACCAACACATACACATTTCCTTCCCCCTGTGTATACCTGCGTTGTGTTTTGCAAACAGATAACTGCCTGTAGCAGTTTGTCTCATCTTTGTGTGTCCACTGTTGCTCTGAGAGCCTGAGTTCTGATTTTTGTATATGATGAATGATAAAGCTTTTTAAGCTAGCCATAAGGAAAAGTGCTTTTGACCTGTTCAAAGTGAATGTTTGATGGACTCACAGAATGGAAGAGGTTGCAAGGAACCTTTAGAGATCATCCAGTCCAACCTCCTGCTAAAGCAGCTCCCACCTAGGTCAGATCACACAGGAACGTGTCCAGCTGGATTTTGAAGCCCTCCAGAGAGGAGCCTCCGCACCCTCCCTGGGCAGCCTGGGCCAGGACTCCCTCACCTCAGCAGGAAACGAGTTCTTCCTTATGTGTAAATGGAACTTTCTGTGTTCCAACTCCATCCCATCACCCCTTGTCCTGCTGCTAGATACCATAGATAAAAGTGCTGCCCCAACCTCCTGACATCCACCACTGAGACACTTGTAACTATGAATGAGCTGCCCCCTCAGTCTCCTCCAGACTAAACAGCCCCAGGTCCCACAGCCTTTCCTCATAAGGAAGATGCTCCAGTCCCCTCAGCATCTCAGTGTCCCTGCAGTGGCCTCTCTCCAGCAGTTCCCTGTCTCTCTTGAGCTGAGGAGCCCAGAACTGGACACAGGACTCCAGATGAGGCCTCACCAGGGCAGAGTAGGGGGTGAGCAGAACCTCCTTCAACCTGCTGCCCACACTCTTCTTGATGCATCTCAGGCTGCCATTGGCCTTCTTGGCCATGAAGGGCACATTGCTGGCTCATGGTTAGTTTATTATCAACTAGGACTCACAGGTCTCTCTCTGCAGAGCTGCTTTCCAGCAGGTCACCCTCAGCCTGTCCTGGTGCTTGATGAAATGTTTTTGAAATGTAGTTGCTGCCTTGAATGAGCACGAATTAAATGAGAGTTTGCTGATACATCAGGCGCTGAGTTAAGGGGCACTGATTTAGACAAATGCACAATGAAAAAACCTATAACTTCTGGAGTTCTGAGTGTCACATCTGTCATACTTTTGCCAGCGTTGCGACAGGGTACCAAATCTTGAAATACAGCTAGGATTATGATGGCATCTGACATTTGTGGGAAACTGCTCAGTGTTTGGTCTGTTTGTTTTCCAGGGATGGACTCAAATTGGTGGGTTTTAAAGCCAGATTTCAGATTGCCAACAGAGGAAGAGATCAGAGCAATGGTATCCCCAGAACAGTGCTGTGCTTATTACAGCATGATTGCAGCTGAGCAGCGACTGAAGGTAAAGGCTCTCGGTAGGCTATGAGGCACGTTACTGACAGGTAGTCCTGTGGAGAGCAGGGCTAGGTCATACCTTCTGCCTAAAGCTGGTTTTGTTATCAAATAGGCACATTAAGCACCCTATCACTGGACAACCTGCTGAGATTTCTGCTATATAAAAGGAGAGTTAAGGTTCTTAGAGAGACATTGCATTCTTGCCACCTGTTATTTGGATGTTGAGGTAGCTACGCTCACAGGTAGCAAAGGGAAGGTACAAAAAAGGCCTTAGGTTTCTACTTGGAGCTCTACAGAAGAAAGTAACCAGTATGTGACTGTGAAACTGGTTATTTTAAGTGGAGTGCAGTTATAGATTTGTCAAAATACTGGTCAGTTTGATATATGTGATACTGTAGGTCACAGTGTATCTTGCACACAGCTGTCTATGGAAGCGTGCTTGTTCAATGTGAGTCTTCACATGAGATTTGTAATATGCTTCTAGCTCTCCAGTAACCTTTTTAACACTTTAAGTTCTCATATTTTCCCTAATATTTCTCTACAGGATGCAGGTTATGGGGAGAAATCATTTTTTGCACCCGAAGAGGAGAATGAAGAGGATTTCCAAATGAAGATTGATGATGAGGTACTGCCAGAGTGATGCACGAACCTGCACACCAATACAGAAATCTGCACAGAAAGAGAGATAAAGGACATATATTTCAAGTAGAATTCAGTAGATCAAAGGTTCTTGTGACTTTCCTGGCAACTCTGCTGCCAAGTTTATGCCTGTGTTTGGAGGTCAGCACAGGGCTGTGATGATGATCAGGGGACTGGAGCATCTTCCTTATGAGGAAAGGCTGTGAGACCTGGGGCTGTTCAGCATGGAGAAGAGGAGACTGAGGGGGGATCTCATCAACACTTAACAAGTACTTAAAGTTTGTATGTCAGGATGATGGGGTGACACTTTTTCTGTAGTGTCCAGGGACAGGACAAGTGGCAATGGACACAAGTTAGAACACAAAAAGTTCCACTTAAACACAAGGAGAAACTCCTTTGGTGTTGAGGTGAGGGAGCCCTAGCCCAGGCTGCCCAGAGACAGTGTGGAGGCTCCAGCTCTGTAGGTTTCCAAACCTGCCTGGACATGTTCCTGTGCTCCCTGATCAAGGGGAACCTGCTTTAGCTTTAGGTTTGACTAAGTGATCTCTAGAAGTCCCTTCCAACTCCACCATTCTATGATTCTAAGAATCCAAGGTAAAATGTTTGGAGTCCTTGATGGTTGCAGAATGATGAGGGCTGTTTCTGTTCTTGCTTACAGGTCCGCACAGCTCCATGGAACACCACACGAGCCTTCATTGCTGCTATGAAGGGCAAGTGTCTCCTAGAAGTGACTGGTGTAGCAGATCCTACTGGTTGTGGTGAAGGCTTTTCATATGTGAAGATTCCAAACAAACCAACTCAGCAGAAGGTATAATTCCCAATGTTGGGCTGGACAAGGAGCAATAACTGTATAGTCATGTAGGAGAGACAGAGTAAATACAGGACATCAGGAAGAGAAATTATCAGAAGGTGAACTTAGAAAAGACTGTTACATGATTACATTAATAGGCTGTGTCTTCCTCTGAACAGGATGATAAAGAACCTCAGCCAGTGAAGAAGACAGTGACTGGGACAGATGCTGATCTGCGCAGACTTTCTCTCAAAAATGCCAAACAGCTTTTGCGTAAATTCGGCGTGCCTGAGGAGGAGGTGAGTGTGAACCTGGGGCAGAGTTGTCTGCTAATGGATTCAGCAGCTGATGGTGGAAGGGATGTAGACATCTTTGCTCTCACCTTGTGTGGAAATAAGTTGAACTCCACAGTCAGCTACCCTAGCTGTAGGTCTCTAAAGCCATTTCTAGCCTGTCTTCTTCTTTCCAGATCAAGAAGCTCTCCCGGTGGGAAGTGATTGATGTGGTACGTACAATGTCTACAGAGCAGGCTCGGTCAGGGGAAGGCCCTATGAGCAAATTTGCACGTGGGTCTCGGTTTTCTGTGGCAGAACATCAGGAGAGATACAAAGAAGAGTGTCAGCGCATCTTCGATTTGCAGAATAAGTAAGTTCTTATCTTATGTGTACAGCCCTTGAACACCACCCTGTCCCCACCTTCGAAAGTCCAAAACTAGATATGCCTGGGGCTCACTGATATGTGGTCCTATAGATGTGAATTCAGCTTCTTGGGCCTTCAAAATACAGCACTGAGAGCACTTTGACTGTTAAAAGAAACTGAAGGGTTTGCTTTAGTGTCTTGTCACAGACCTTTTGGAAGGGTAAAATGAGTTGCATAGCCTACCGTGTATAAAGGCATGACAGACTGCACTGTTCCACAGATCAGTAGTTCTCCACCCTATTTGCTTTTTTTGTTTGTTTTGTCAACAGCAGTTTGTCATCTCTCAGGTGGCAGCAACCAATTCTGTCCCCTGTTCTTTAGACCCAGCCAGAAGAATTCATGCATTATTCCATATTGTGACCCAAGACCTGAGAGTAGGGAGGGACTGTGGTTGATGATGGAAAAATTAACTTGTTGGAGAAGATTGACTAGGAACAATTGATCTTTTGGGCATAAGGATTACAGGAGGACTGAGAAGGGAATATATTATGCCTATTCTTGCAGTAGTGATTTGCAACAGTAGTTTTCAAACCTTCATGTTGTTTTTGTCTCTGAATTTCTAACTAGGTAACAGCCTGATTGAGGTGTTTTTTTTTTTTTGCATGGGGAATAACTAACTTTCAAGGTGCCTCCTGTTTCAGAGTTCTAGAATCCACTGAGATCCTGTCAACAGACACAGATAGCAGCTCAGCTGAAGACAGTGACTTTGAAGAGATGGGAAAGAATATTGAGAACATGCTACAGAACAAGAAAACTAGTTCTCAGCTCTCTCGGGAAAGAGAGGAGCAGGAACGAAAAGAATTGCAAAGGATGCTTCTGGGAGAAGACAATGGCAATGACAAAGAGAAGGGCAAAAAGGACAGGAGAGACAAAAAGGGGCTGTGTAAGTAATTGCAACCACCAGGACGTACCTGGGAAGGGATGCAGAATTTTGTGTTAGGCTGCAAAGTGTGCTAATAGGGCCTCTCAGGGGATTCCTTACAGGGAGGCTATATAGATATGCTTATTTGGGGCTTCTTCTGAGTAGTTACTGGTTGAAAATACATTTGAAGTGTTTTCTTTGACCCATGGATTTGCTTATTTTGAAATGTGACCTTACTCTGCTGTTTATTTAGCTATTCCCTGCTGCTTGCTGCTTTAAGTTTCTCTTTTTTGGAGGGGATGTAGGGTGGGATTTTTTTGAGAAGTTTTCTCAAGATGTGATCACAAATAGTTCCTGCAACCAGCTTACAGTACTCCAACTGGATCTGGTGTGTAAACACAGCTATGTGTGTGAAACAGATAAGCACAATATGGAGGCTGATAACAGTGTCTGCTATACTGTGTGCTGTAGCAATGTGTTTGGGAGGTAATAGGGCAGTTGCCAGGTTTGGATCTCTTGGAGACTTGTTTATTTTTAAGTACATTCCATCAGACAACTTGACAGGGCCCTAACAAGCAGGTAAAAAAAGAGCTGGACTGAATGAGCTGGAATGAGCTTCTGTCTGTGTGACAATGTTCACGTCCACTGTTAGTTGTTGCGTATGTGTGAGCAAAATTGACCTGTGCTGCGTCAACATTATCATTCCTGATGGAAACCCAGGCTGGGAATAAATCACCAAATAATTAGTGGAATAATTGAGTCTGGAATACGTGAAATATTTGCTGATGATTGCTGCATTATGAAAAGATACCCAGTGTTACTTTAAGCAAAATCTCTCAACCACAATAACTGATTGTGCTGAAAAGATTCTGTGGTCACATGAAGCAAGGCTTAGCTCACTGGTTCTAACACTAGTTAGAGACCTGGAAAATTATTGACTTATAGTTTCTGCCAGACCTCCATAGCATTAATCTAAACCACTGTAACTGTAAGCAATCTCCAGGGTCATATTGCAGTTGCCTTACAGCTTGCACATGGACACGTGTTGGTCCTTGTTGACTGCAGCTTTTCCGTCTGGCTTTATAATTCACGTGAATAACTCAGTAGCTTCTCTTTGGTTTAGATTGATGTATGTCATGATAAGAGAACACAGGTTAAGGGAAATACTTCTGTTGCTTAGGTTCTATTGAATTTGTGTCTCGGAAGCTTTTAAGCCACAACTACCTGTTGCATTGAATCAATTACATTTCTGCAATGTGAAAGAAATGAAAAGTAAATAAAAAAACCTCTTGTCTCATCAGCTTCAGGAGCCTCAGCAAACTCTCACAAAGATGATGACACTGCTTCTGTCACCAGCCTCAATTCCTCTGCGACGGGCCGCCGCCTCAAAATCTATCGCACGTTTAGAGATGAGGACGGGAAGGAATACGTGCGGTGTGAGACTGTGCGGAAGGCTGCTGTTATCGATGCCTACTGCCGCATCCGCACCACCAAGGATGAGGAGTTCATGTGAGACCTAGAGCATTTTGTTTCCTCTGTTTTGGGGGCTTTTTTTTTGTTTGTTTGTTCTTTTTACTTTTCCCTGTAGACTGTTTCATTCTATTATCAGTATGAAGATGCGTAGCCCTTGTGAGACCACATCTGGAATATTGTGTCCAGTTCTGGGCCACTCAGTTCGAGAAGGGCAGGGAGATGCTGGAGAGAGTTCAGCACAAAGATGATGGAGTGGAGCATCTCCTTTATGATGAAAGAGTGAGGGAGCTTGGGGCTCTTTAGCTTGGAGAAGACTGAGGGGTGACTTCATTAAAGACAGGTGTCAGGAGGATGGAGCCAGGCTGTTTTCAGTGATGGACAATGATAGGACAAGGAGCAATGGGTACAAGTTGGAACATAGGAAGTTTCAAAGAAACACAAAGAAAAACTTTTTCCCTGTTGAGGTGAGGGAGCGCTGGCAGGGGCTGCCCAGATGGGCTGGGGAGTCTCCTTCTCTGGAGAACTCATCCAGCTGGAGTTCCTGTGTGACCTACTCTAGGTGGTGCTGCTCTGGCAGGGGAGTTGGACTAAATGATTTTTCAAGGTCTCTTCCAACCCTTGTGATTCTGTGTAACTGAGTGTAGAAGTTTGGCACTTTAATTGTATAGAGAGTGAGATTTAATGGCTGTCTGTTTTGAGGGTATTAGGATTTTTGTGCAGTGATTGATGGGGCAGAAGAGTACCTGGCAGATCATCAACTCAGGACAAAAACTTAAGTGTTTTGTTTTGCTCTCCCCTGTTCCCCAGACGAAAGTTTGCTCTGTTTGACGAGCAGCACCGTGAGGAAATGCGGAAGGAGCGGCGCAGGATCCAGGAACAATTACGGAGATTAAAACGGAACCAAGAAAAAGAGAAACTCAAAGGCCCTCCAGAGAAGAAGCCCAAGAAAATGAAGGAGCGTCCAGACTTGAAAGTAAGCATATCCATATGTAAAGCATGCTAATGTGTCTTAAGTGTTGGAGAACTTTCCTCTTCTAGTGATGCACCAAAGTTCTCACTAGGGAATTTCAATGTGAGTTTGCCTCTAAACTAGAAGCCTGTTTATTCTCATCTGTCATCTTCTGTTTTTGCAGCTAAAATGTGGAGCATGTGGTGCAATTGGACACATGAGGACTAATAAGTTCTGCCCTCTTTACTACCAAACAAATGCTCCACCTTCTAATCCTGTCGCGATGACAGAGGAGCAGGAGGAAGAGCTGGAGAAAACAGTCATTCACAATGATAATGAAGAACTCATCAAAGTGGAAGGAACAAAAATTGTCTTGGGAAAACAACTGATTGAGAGGTAAGGCAAGAAGCGGAGATACTGCTGGGTAGTAAGAAAAACATATTTAGAGCTTAGTACTGAATACTCCTGTGTGTGTTAATCACAGATACGAAGTGACAGGGCTTTACATAGGCTGTAACTGTGATATTTCAATTCTGTTTGATATTATGGCAGATGGGACCAGAGCTAATACTGGGAGACCAATGGTCTTGATTCACAAGAGGGCTGGAAAAAGTATTCCACTGTTTTGTTTTTCTCTAGTGCAGATGAAGTTCGCAGGAAATCACTGGTCCTCAAGTTCCCTAAACAGCAGCTCCCTCCGAAGAAGAAGCGGCGAGTAGGAACAACTGTTCACTGTGATTATCTCAATGTGAGTGAAGGTGTTGCTAAACTGATTGCAGCATCTCCATTTATGTTTGTTCCAACTGATCAGTTTCACAAATACCTGCCTAGTAAAACTCAATTCCTGAGGATTTCTCTGGGTAAATTGTTTTGCATCTTGGAACTGCCTTAATTTTTCTGCCTCTGATTTCTTCAGCGTCCTCATAAATCCATCCACCGACGGCGAACAGATCCCATGGTGACGCTGTCATCCATCTTGGAGGGCATCATCAATGACATAAGAGATCTTCCTAACGTAAGTTGAAGCCAAGAGACCAAAAATCTGTGCCTTAAACAGTGTGGTTGAAGTAGGTTATATGTTAGACATCAAAACTAGGCTAGGCTTTTCTCAGGCATGTGCCACCTCTTTCCCCCCGAGTCACCATCTCTGGAGACATTCAAACCCACCTGGATGAGTTCCTGTGTGACTTACTCTAGGTGGTCCTGCTCTAGCAGGGAGGTTGGACTGGATGATCTTTTGAGGTCCCTTCCAACACTTAAGATTATGATAATTTCATCATTCCTCTCAGCTCAGGATCTCTTTGAGGTGAAACCATCCAAATGAGAAAATAATGACTACTTCTGGATGGATTTGTATTCAGAGCATGGGATGTGAGTGAGTTTGGGGGTTTTGTCCTTGTTTTTTTCTTTTTCTTTCTTAAAAAAAAGGGTTCCTGACACTCAATGGAGCAACATGGAATACCTCTATATATGAGGCACTGGAGGGAATGCTGAACTTCTCTGTTTCTGGCCATATTATACCAGAAACTTATCAAAATCAAAAACTTAAGTGGCAGACTTGAGTTGCTTCCATTTCTTGACTTTAGT
The DNA here is from genome assembly GCA_013401255.1 of Urocolius indicus. Taxonomy (NCBI): domain Eukaryota; kingdom Metazoa; phylum Chordata; class Aves; order Coliiformes; family Coliidae; genus Urocolius; species Urocolius indicus. The sequence continues at coordinate 39,103 of WBNH01003525.1, read as the reverse complement.
GTTGCATAACCAAAAACACCATCTGAGACTTTGTGAGATTGTTCTTCTTATAATGGTATTAACATACTGTAGAAGAAAATGGTGGCCATCACAGAATTGACCTTAGCTTATTTTCCCTGGTACATTTAACAAACTGATTATGGTGTAAAGATTTTATATGTTAGTGCCTGTTCAAGCGTGGAAGTTAAACTGAAATTAGTTTTGCTAGTACTGTGTTAATAAGTATTCATGTTTTTCTTGTCATCCTCAGACATATCCCTTTCATACTCCTGTAAATCCAAAAGTTGTTAAAGATTACTACAAGATTATTACCCGGCCCATGGATTTACAGACCCTGCGTGAAAACGTTCGTAAGCGGCAGTACCCATCCCGAGAAGAGTTCAGAGAACATTTGGAACTCATTGTTAAGAACAGTGCAACATACAATGGTAGGTTATTAATAACACAGGGAAACTGTTTCTGCTACTGTGTTGTGCATCTCTTGAGATGAGGATGGTGAAAGTAACAGAAAAGCAGAATAAATTCACTGTCAGATGATAACAGTAAACGTACGTTTTTCCACATACACCTGGAGAAATTGGGAAAGGTGTGGAGGCTCCTTCTCTGGAGATCTTAAAAACCCACCTAGACATGTTCCTGTGTGACCTGATCTAGGTGGGCCTGCTTCAGCAGGAGTGTTGGACTAAAATATCTCTAAAGGGTCTCTTTCACCCTTTATCATTCTATAATTCTGTGATTTATGTTCATGTGCTGATTCATAAATAAGAAGTGAACCCTAGCATTTCACAATAACTGAATGATGACTATGCTGTAGTAACTGAAGTGCAACTATGGACCTATCAGTGACATGTAAACATGGGTGCATGTATTAAGGCAAACTGCACTGAAGCAGTGTCCTGCGTATCCCCTTCATACAGGGTCATGCTAAGCCAAATGTTGTTTTCAGTAGAATACATTGTAAAGTGTCCTCCTTTGCTTTCAGACATGGCTTGGTGAGGAGATACTTTCTCAGTATTATTCTTTAGTGAATGACTCTTTCAACACAAATAGGGAGTAGTTCACCAGAAGTGTGACTATTTGCTGCAAAATAACCTCTTCTCTTATGAAATCCGTACTAAACTTCAGTAATTGTGTGTATTAAGAATATGCTTGAGGGAGATACTCCCAACTGGTCTAGAAATATAATCAGCAGTGCTTTATGAGTAAGGATTAAGTCACATTGTGACATAATTGGCCTTTTTAATCAGGCTGGAGTATCTCACTGATTTGCTGTGTGTTTTCAGGGCCAAAGCACTCACTGACACAGATATCTCAGTCTATGCTGGACCTGTGTGATGAAAAGCTAAAAGAGGCAAGTCTTGTGAATGAGTTGTGATGAAAGTGGAGAGGGAGGAATGGTCACAGGTGATTGAGGAGTTGGAGGGTAAAGAACATGAATAAGCAAAACAAAAGGCTTTAAGGAAAGTAGAAGAGTAAGGAGAGCTTCTCTCCCACCTTGGGGTGTATTTGACTGTTTACAATGTTAATGGTTTAACTGGAGTCTTTTTCAAAAAAACTTATCTTGTGTGTAGGCTTGTATCTAGGTGGTTAACTCCACTTACCAACAAGTATCTTCCTCACAAAATGAATGGGAGTCTCTTTGGGACAGAGTATCCTGATATGAACAGTTATTAATCTAGAGCCAGCCACTGATGTTCCTTACTTTTATTGCAGAAGGAAGATAAACTGGCTCGATTAGAAAAAGCGATTAATCCCCTCCTGGATGATGATGATCAAGTGGCCTTTTCCTTCATTTTGGATAACATTGTCACTCAAAAGATGATGGCAGTTCCAGATGTATGTAGCTTGAGTGTGTGTGTGATGTGCAAAACGTGCAGATTGTATTCCTGTGGTCTGTGATTTTCTGACTGGCACAGACACCCCCTTCACTGAAGCAAAGGTCCAAAAGTGAAGACTGAGTTCCATCTGTTTTTCTTGCTCTTCCCACTACTGAGTAGTGCCTGTGTCAACTTACCATTAGGATGAAGTTGCTGAATTTCGTATAGCATGGTCATTATAAAACATACTCTTCTCCTGCTGATTAGAGCACTTAAGTAGGTCTCACCCTACAAAGGTACAGTTTTCAGATGCAAAGAAAACAAACTGTTTTCTAATTGATCATGCTTACCCAGTGTTGGACTAGTTAATATTAACAAAACCCCACCTTTAAGCTTACTAAATAAAACTGTACAGCTTAGAAGGATTTCAGTGTCACTCATCTATAATTTATAGTGTCTGAATGGAACATGGAACAAGGAACAAGAGTCTGTAGGGATTAGACTGAATGAGAAAGGGTTTAATGCCTGTGCTCTTTAAATGTCATTGGTTCTGTTCTCTGGTCACCAGTTTCTCATTTCTGATGTTCAGGAGCAGATTTTAGAGCTTTCCTATGCTGTCACACCATGATGAACCATTAAGTTGGTGTAAATATATATATAGATATATATGTGTGTGTGTGTGTGTATAGCCCCCACTGTGAGATCAGACCTAGCTTTATAGTCTTTGTTTTTTGTACAAGCAATGAGTGCTCTTGCTGGACACAGCAGTTATGGAGGAAAGAATGAACAGAAAAGTTCTTTATATGGCTATTTGCATTACATGTTCCTATTGTCTAACAGGTATCAACAGGCCTACTTAAAAACACAACCAGTAGATATTTTTTTCTGTGTCCCTCTTGAAGCTAAATGATAGGGATTCAAGGTGCCTTGTGATAAATGTTTCCCATGTGTTTTGAAGTGTTAATCCATTCTGGAGACTTGCTTTATGAAGTTTGTAGCTCAAACTGTAAAAATTCTACACGGAAGCTTTCTAAACTTGTCTGTTTTCTTTCCTTCAGTCTTGGCCGTTTCATCATCCAGTGAACAAAAAGTTTGTTCCTGATTATTACAAGGTGATTGCCAATCCAATGGACCTGGAGACTATCCGTAAGGTGTGTAGCTTGAGATGAAAAGCCACTTGAGAGATGTTTAGACTTTATTACTCACTGGATGACAATCTCTTCCAGAATATCTCCAAACACAAATACCAGAACAGAGAGATTTTCCTGGATGATGTTAACCTCATCCTTGCCAACAGCATTAAGTACAATGGTAGGTGGTGAAAATAAGGCTTTAGCTGCCTTCTGTACTTAAATGAATACATCTGGGTGCCTGTTCTGTAGTGCTGTCAAAGTCTGAAGCTGTGAAACCTGAGCTTGATTGTTGCTTTAGTTTCCTGCTGAGAAAACAGATGCTTAAACAGTGATGTTTTCACTGTCACATGGTGTTTTATTTACCAGCTTGCTCACAATCATACAGTTACATTTGGGAAGGATTTTCTACTTGTTCACTACACATCTCTGCTTTAGTGATTTGTTTCTGGGAGTTTTCTTAAGATTGACAAGGTACAACCTTCCCATCTCCTAAATAATATGTTAAGTGTTGGAACAAACTGGTTGCTCTTTATTAGCTGAATGTGAACCTGCATTGTATCTCCACTGAGATCAGAAGGTGTTGGGGTTTAGGGACCTGTGTCAGGAAAACTGTACAACCAAAACCAGTCAGTCTGTCTCAGCAGCTGGAACTGAGCAAATGTCAGAATGTATAAAGAAATCTGGTTTTTATTGCAGGGCCAGACAGCCAGTACACAAAAACAGCCCAGGAGATTGTAAACATCTGTTATCAGACTTTAGCTGAGGTATGTGGACAACTCTAATATTTTTATACATTTCAGTTTCCTGTTCTGCAATCTTAGCGGGCTTCTCTGTTTTTAGTATGATGAGCACCTGACTCAACTTGAGAGAGACATCTCTACTGCCAAGGAAGCAGCACTAGAGGAGGCAGATCTGGAAAGTCTTGATCCTATGACGCCTGGCCCCTACACTCCACAGGCAAGTGACCAAGCAGTTTTCACTTCCTTTCTTTTAGTTTCAATCTCCTGGGTGATTGATCCAGAAGTGCCTCTTCTACTGTTCTCCATCTGTCTGTAGTTTCTGGTTTAGTATCTTGTTGCATGCTGTACTAACAGCTGTTTTAAAAAAATACTATGAGAAGCTGTTATGAGGCTTCAGAGAATAATACCTAAGACAAAGCAGGTAATTTCCCAAGTAGCTTGCAGAAGTGGTCTCAAGATGATCAGTGTTAAGTCAGGTACAACTGAATGTTGGTTGGAAATTCAAAGACTGTGCAAATGTGGTACTTAAAAACCCTCAGAAGGCAGGCAGTGAAAAGGTAAGGAGGACACGAGGAAAACATCAGTACTGTAGTGCTGAGAACCAGCCAGAGAACTGTTTGGTGGGGGAGTATTGTTGAAGAGGCTTATTGCCATGAGCAAAGAAACTGCCTAATATGGTCAGTGAGGTATGACTGCTCTGCTGGGATTCTTTACATTCCTTTTGTTTGCTTTCTAATGGAAATAACGTTTTTTTATTCTTCATTATTACTTTATAGCAAACAATTTTGTGTGTCAGTTACTTTGCATGTGTGACAGATGAAGTTGGAAGCATAATTTATAGTGGAGATTGTATGACAGACTTTTGCTTTTTTAGTGTTTACAGTTTGGCAAAGTTTTATCAGCTTTCTTCTTGCCTCAGGCTGTTTGGGGCCTTTTAAAATAGCATAAGTTACAAGTTGTGAATGTGAATGCCAAATTCATTCCTGAAAAATCGAATCGCCTTTGGAATTTGCCTGATAAATGAGGTAATGGTTTAGGAGATGTTACCCTAGTGTCTGAGAGATGCCTTGTGTTTATCTGGAAAAACTGGTGAAATTCATACAGCTGGGGAAAGATTTCTCTGCTAATAACTGAATGATCCAAATTCTAATGTCATGTGCCCAGTGTAGGAAGACAGAGGAAATTTTCTCTGCAGTTGCTCATCCCAACTGTTGACTAATATTTTTTCTACTCTGTGCAAGTCTGATGTGATTACATCTGAAGAATTCCATTTAATTTTAGTAAAATCAGAGCAGAAAAGAAGGGTTTGAAGTTCAGGAAAGATCTAAGATCCCATAAAGATTATTTTTAAGAGGGGAAAAAAAAGACTTTTAAATGAATTTGGGTTATGAGCATATGAAGATTGTATAGCTGGAGTCAGGATAGCAGGCTACAATTAATTTTGGGGCAATATTTAACACCATTTGTCTTCCACCACAAAAAAACTCCACACCAAAATGTAGCATTTTAGGAAGCTAGAACTTGCTAGGAATTGGATATAGAATTCAATGTGGTGGGTTCCTGGTAATGGGATGTGTCAGGCTGCAAGGAAGTCTTTGGTGATGAATTGTCGAAACTGTCTGTTGACGTTGATGGATCTATGATCTGTCTATCTTCAGGGAAGATTTGATGATGGAATCAAGGATGATCCCAGTACCTTAGAGAATGAGGTTACTTCTCTGATGGTTTCCTTCATAAGAGCACTGTTACATGTCCTGGTTTTTTTTTGCAAATTGGTGATCAGGAAGGAGGCTTAAGTAGCAAAATGCTGATTAGTTGTCTGCTCCTTCTCTGTCCTTGCTAAAGGAGAGAGCTTCCCTTGAATTTGTCCCCTGAAGGCCATTCCTTCCCTCTGGTTCTTGGCTGGAGGTACACTCTCACTTCCCACACTCCCTAACTTGTCATAGATGGCAGGTCTGGTGATGGTTGCTTGGCTTTAGTCCCCATTATTTCAAATGCAGTTGTGATGACTAATATTTATCTGCCCATATATATCTGCAGGAGTGTGACTCCAGGATATAAAAAGCAAAACCAGCAAGTAGAGAGCTGTCTGTGGTTTATACGTCTGTTTAAATTTTTAGGAAGCCTGTTTTGTCTGTTGAATGGTATTGCTGCTGCTCTTCAACACTTTCAGGATTGTGATGATAGATGAACTGGTTATTAGAAGGGCATTTTATCAAAATCCTAATCTGTAGTTCCTCATCTGCTCTTCAGAGGTCAAACAGCATTGCAGACCTCAGATTGGCTTTTAAAACACTTTATCCAAACACCTCTTTTTTTCCTTGCTTTTATCAGCTTTAGAGACTATTGAGACAGTGATTTACATAGATTAAAAGTTGAAGGTTTGCTGTTTCAGGTGTGATAAACTTTTTCCAGGTCTGATAGTAGCATTTGTGGTTGCGACACCATTTCCATTGTAGGAATGGAAATTACAAAGGCTGTGCTGAGTCTAACCAAAGGTTGATGTAATCAAAGAATCTGTCTCTGTCAGGGACCAGAAGTAAGTGGATGCAAACATACAGTCTTCCTTCACACAGTGAAGCCTCTCTGCTTCTGGGAGTTGTCTGAGACCATTTTATTTATGAGCTGCAGAGAGGCCTGTTCCCTATAAATGGATCTAATCCTTTTGGAGTCCATTTACAATTTTGGCCTCAGTAGGGTTGACTGCATAGAACATACTGACTTCTGTTTTAAAACCTGCTATTTGGCAAACTTCAAACCTGAGGTTTTGAGCCACTGCATTTTGCCATATTTGTTCTTTAAGAATGAATACTTTGATTAAACAGTGTTTAGTAATATTAACACCCTTACCTACATGCATTTTGCATTTAGTCCTGAAATCCCAGTCTTGCCTCTCAAGATGCTGTTCTAGTCTCAGTTCAGTGCCTGAGAATGTTATGTCTCCTGTTTCCACATATACTTTAGCCACCTGATTTGTATGATGCCAACACTTCCCTCAGTATGTCATATGATGCTTCAGTCTATCAAGATGAGAGCAATTTGTCTGCTATGGACACTCCCACCACTACCCCAGAGAAGCGAGAAACTCAGGTCAGAACCCTCCATTTTTTCCTGTGGTTGGAGAATTGGGTTGTATAAACAAATCACTGAGGCAATTACTTTTTATGAAACAGGTGACAAAGATCAGCAGTTTTCCCAAGCAGAGAATCCATTTCCAAAGTTACAGAGTTACCTTTGTTTTGACTGCTCTTGAGGGGACACTGCCAAACAATAAGAGAATCAAAAGCTGCAAAAGAATCTGCTTAAGACCAGATATTTGTTTGCTTCACTACTTCTGAGAGCAGAAACCTGGTGACTCATGCTACAAAGGGCTAATGTGCAATCCCTTGTTGATTCTGAATAGGGAAATGGTGAAGGATGTTTTACAGGTGTAGATGATAGATTATTATGGTGCACCTTAGCTTGTTATGGTTGCATCCAGTGACTATTAGAAGCTGTGCAAACATGCAGGAAGAGATGATTGCCACTATAGGTACCTTGTAATTGTGAAACAAACAAACAAAAAGGACAGGTTAAAGGTGTGAACTCATTACAGTAACCATGGAATAGTTTTTTTCTTACTCTTTATTCTATATTAAACAACTCCAAAAACTTACTGCTGTATTGTGGCTGGCTGTAGCTGGAATTGAAAGTCTTCAAGCTCTCTATAGACTTTCAGTTTATAGTCTTTGGGACAGAATCTGTGTGTCTTCTCTACTGTGGACTCATGGTGACTAAAGGAAGAACAGGAGAGAGAAGGGCAGAATATTGCTGTCTGCTTTTAAACACTTTAGTGGAAATAAGCACTTTTTAAGATCTAGTGGTATTTCCCAGAAACAGCTAGGTAAACAAAGAACTCTGGTTCTGGGAGGCTGGAGATTCCCTTTTCAAGGATGAGTACATCTGGATAAAAGCGTGTGGAGATTGTGCGCGCTCTGATCATGCTGCAGAGAAATAAAGGATCCGTGCCCTGAGAGTGAGACACATACATTTTTCTTTTTGTCTTTTCCCCTCTGTACTTCTGCACGGATCATTACAGTCCAGATGTCAGTCATTCCCTTTGGTTTATATCCAGTAGTGCCCTCCTCAATGGTATTGCTATTTGTGTTCCCCATTCAGATGCGCCAGGGGCGAGGTAGGCTGGGCGAGGAAGACTCTGACGTAGATATTGAAGGGTTTGATGAGGATGATGATGGGAAACCTAAGACTCCAGCCCCAGTGAGTATATTTTCAGAAATCCCAGCCACAGTCTACATGTTGACTTGCATACCTTGTGGTAGAAGTCTCCATAGTGTAAAGGGTTGTCTGCTGTGTCTGTCACTGAAAGACAGGAGTATTCATAGCAGTAGCTGGACTCTTAAATGAAGTTTTAACATGTTAGCACTGTGAAATGAGTGAATACTTTCAGAATGAACAGTGTGATAAATAATAGATGTAGGCTGAAAGTGGCAGCAGTAGTTTATATGTTGTTTGATCTTCACTATCCCTGTTCTGTATGACCTAGGAAGTGGAAGATGCAGATGGTGACCTTGCTGATGAAGAGGAAGGATCAGCCCAGCAGCCCCAGGCCAGTGTCCTCTATGAAGATTTGCTTATGTCAGATGGAGAAGATGATGATGATGGCAGTGATGAAGAAGGAGATAATCCTTTCTCATGTAGGTGTCCCTTCTTTATAAAAGGTTGAATAGGAACTGGTTATTCACAAACCCTCTCGAGTGTCCATCGCAAAAACACTCAGGGGAGACAGCACAGAGCATAAAATGGGATGTGTAGGCCAGGTGATCTAGGAGTCAAAAAGGAAGAGACACCAGAGGGCAAGATGAAAATACTGGATGATTGTAAATGGAACTGAAAACCAAGTGGAATAGGAATGCTGTAAGTACAGGCACAAAAAAAAACACCCCAGAATTAAGATCTCGTCAAGTGTAGTTCATGAAGAGAAACTGCAAATGGTTCTGAAGAAGCTGTGACTCTGTTTGGGTGTGCAGAGCCAGGAATGGACAGCTTAGGAGAAGCACAGCAATTATTTTGATATAAAACACTGTGGTCAGTGTTATCAAGAACCGAAAGAAGTGTCTGGAGATTCTTCAGACAAGGTTCTAGTAGTATTTAGTGATGGCTTCAGGAAACTGTTAGGTGACGAGAAGGGGGAATTAGTCAGACAAGCAAATAAGGCTTTTTTGAGTACTGGTGGTAATGAGATTGCTTTTTGAATAACATCAGAATTGAGCATTCAGTAAGTGGTATCACCTCCCAGATACCTTTTCTGCTACCTTGTGAAGACACTACTTTGTATACATTCCTTACAGTAAATATTGTAGCCTTTGAACAAAGACAATGGGTAGGTAACACAACAAAACTGTTGATTTGTGACCAAAGCTTGGTTTTTCACCCAGCTATCCAACTGAGTGAGAGTGGTAGTGACTCGGATGTGGAGCCTAATGCAGTGAGACCTAAACAACCTCATGTTCTTCAAGAGAACACACGAATGGGCATGGACAATGAAGAAAGCATGATGTCTTATGAAGGAGACGGTGGGGAGACATCTCATGTTATGGAGGACAGTAATATCAGGTAATTAGAGCTGAGATTCTTGTTGAAATAATTCTTGAAAACAAAATCCCTTTTCTTTAAGATTTCTGAAGTGTTTATCATTAAAAAAAAAGAGTACTCTCTCATGATTTCTCTGTTTTTAGTGTTTCAACCAGAATTACCATAACTGCGGTTTGCTACTTATCAACAGATATTGGAGTTTGCTGATAAAAGTTAGTTCAATTAAAAAGTTAATTAAAGTTACACGATTTCTCATACATACAGGTTTTTGAAGGCAGGACAAGTCATAGAATCACCGAATGGTAGGGGTTAGAAGGGACCTTTAGAGATCATTTAGTCCAACTCCTCTGCCAAAGCAGGTCCCACCTAGATCAGGCTTTTCTAAGTTATCTCAGAAACGACACAATGCCTTTGAAGTTAAAAGGTGATTATGTTGTTTTTTACTTGAAAGGAAACTTTTTAGTTGAAATCCAATAGAACAGGAACATGGATATTCTGTATTTTGGAAGGGGTTCCAGTATTAGTATTAATTGTGTCCAGTTCTGGGTTCCTCAGCTCAAGAAGGACAGAGAACTTCTGGAGAGGGGCCAGTGCAGGGCCACCAAGATGATCAGGGGACTGGATCATCTTTCTTATGAGGAAAGGGAACTGGGGCTGTTTAGTCTGGAGTAGAGGAGACTGAGGGGGGGGATCTTATTAACATTTACAAATATCTAAAGGGTGGGTGTCAGGAGGTTGGGGCAGCACTTTTTTCTGTGGTAGCTAGCAACAGGACAAGGGGTAATGGGATGAAGCTGGAACACAAAGTTTCACTTACATAGAAGAAAAAACTATTTCAGTGTTGAGGTGAGGGAGCCCTGGCACAGGCTGCCCAGAGGGGCTGTGGAGTCTCCTTCTTTGGAAGTCTTCAAGACCCGCCTGGACACGTTCCTGTGTGACCTGATCTAGGTGAACCTGCTTCTGCAGGGGTGTTGGACTGGATGATCTCCAAAGGTCCCTTCCAACCCTACCATTCTATGATTAGAAAATGACAAGTACAGCACTATCAGCTTTATTTTTTTTTTTTGCATTCGAGAGAATACTGACCTTTCTTCTCTACTCATTTTGGAGAGTGTTAGCATTAGATTCTCTGTTCTTTTTCTACCCATGGAATTCAGTCCCTTAATGCTATTATAGATATCTGCATAATAAATTACTATTAGCTCTGTTGGGTCAGGCAAATGGTTGGTCCAGCCGAGTACCAATAGTCAGCAGAAAATGCTAGAGAAGATGGTGAGAATGGGCTGTCTTATCTTTTTCTGTCTGCAGTAAAGGTGACAGATGGAAGGTTTGGGACCCAGCTATGTTTCCTGTACATGAGAGTGGGATGAGGACACTGGTAGACAATTGTTTCATCAGGAGAACTATTTTTAATTTCTCTTAAGAAGCTGTCCATTGACAGAATTGAAGTGCATAGTGGTTCTAGGTGTTTCACAGGGACTTCAAACCCAGGGAAGGTTTACAGGAGTTAAATACTGAATTGTTAGTATCAGCAGCTGATTTGAAATGATGATAGAGTATCTTCTTTCTTCTAGTTACGGCAGCTACGAAGAACCAGACCCAAAATCCAACACAAGAGATACTAGTTTCAGCAGTATTGGAGGATATGAGATCTCAGAAGAGGAGGAAGAGGAAGAACAGCAGCGCTGTGGGCCAAGTGTATTAAGTCAGGTCCATCTGTCTGAGGATGAGGAAGACAGTGAAGACTTCCATTCCATTGCAGGAGACAGTGACCTGGACTCAGATGAATAAAGTACCCATCTGGAGATGGTCGCTCTGGGCTACTTTTAGCTCATGAACGTCTCTTGTTCTACTTTGGTATAAGGAAACAGTGTTAGTGTGAATTGTGTTAACAAGAAGTAGTTCTTTTTTTTAAATATAATATTTAAATACATGTTATGTGACTGAATAAATGGTGAAAAATAAGCTTCAGAGCATCATGCTGTGAAGTTTTGGGTTGTTGTAGCCTGAACTAGTTCCAGAAGCCAGATGAAGATTTGTAGGATTCGTTCTTCAGTCTTCACAGGCTGAAATATAGGATGAATGTCTCCTAACTACTGTCCTGGTGGGACATAAGCATGTCTGTCAGGGGAAAAAAGCCTCGTTCAGACTGAAACACCGGCTGTCGACAAACAACTACACGCCACTTTTCATTCCATCAAGGGAAGGCTTTTCTCTCCACCCACAGCACGCAGTGCCTCATTACTTCAAACAGCTGCCCTAATTCTTATTTTATAAGTGGCAATCAGCCCCAGAGCTGGGAACGTGCTAATTTGAGCCCTCAGCACGGCTCATTCCTCACAGGAGCCGCCTCACGGCCGGGCAGCGGGCGAGCAGCCGCAGGCTCGGCGCGGTGCGTGTGACGGGCTGCGCTACGGCCGCCCGGCTGCGTGGGGAGGGCAGGGGAAGGGCTGCGGCGTGAGGCAGGCGCCGCTCCCGCACAGGCTTTGCGCGGAAGGATACCCGAGCCGCCGTGCCTCCACTCTTCCAGCCGGAGGGCGGGTTCGGCGGAAGGACACGCAGCGAGTTCCGGTAGCGTGCGGAGGATCGCTCCGCGCGGCTGGCTCCGCCCGCACTCCGTGCCCGGGGGCGCTAGTTCCGGCAGCAGCCATTCGGCACTTTGCTGCCTCCGCCATTTCGGGAGCCGCCGCCTCAGCGCGCCGGGACTGCGGGCGGCTCGCTCCTGCTCCTACTCCTGCTCCTCCTCCGGCCCAGCGGGCCTGCCGCCGCTTCCACCGGAGCCTCCGCCGCCCCCTTTCCCGATGGCGACCTCCGTGGGGAACGTGGCTGACAGCACAGGTAGCGCGGCCCTTCGCGCGGGGCCGGGCGCGCCGGCGGCCCTGGGCAGGGAGGGAGAGAGAGAGGGGCCTTGGGGAGAGAGGCCTGGCCCTGCGGCCCTGTGGGGAGGCCCTGGAGAAGCCCTGGAGAGGCCCTGGGGTGGCCTGGCCCTACCCTTGCGCGGGGCCTGGCGGCAGCCTGCAGCAAACCCGCGTGTGTGTGTGTGTGTGTGTGCGCTCGCTCGCGGCCGGGCCCGCTCCCGCTCCCGCTCCCGCCGGAACGTTCCAGAAGCGGTGTGTTTGGGTGACGGGGTGGCCCCCGCCGCCTTTGTGCTTGTTTCTCCTCGCTTGGCGGCACCGGCGCGCTGCTGGGGGCTGGCGGCGTGCCCCGGGCTCAGCCCTGGGCCGTGCCCCTCGGCAGCCGGCCCCGGGCGCCTGCAGGAGCGCGGCGCGGTGAGCGCTGAGAGAACGCCGCGCTAACAGCCCTGGTTGTCCTTCTGTCAGGTGGCCGTGGTTTTTTAACGGAGGATTGAAATAGCGTAAAAACCTGAGCCAAGATGTACGCTGACTGCTCCAGGTTCTCTTGCTTCCCTTAAACAGCAGGTCTTCTGCGGCATAGCCTAGAAGGATAGCACGCTCTAGTTAAGAAAGATCCTGTGTTACGTTTAGTGTATAGACCCAGCATGTGAGGGACGGGGGAGAAAAAAAACAGTAGAAACCTCACTTTTCCCGTGGAGCAAAAAAAAGAAGCATTCTTACTGAAAAGATGAAGGGAAAGCACAGTCTTATCCTGCAGGTTTGTGGGGGTTTGTGTAACCAGAAGGAAGAGTATGAAAAACTTAAATGAAGTATGGGGGGAAAAAAAAATGGGAGGAAAAATAGTACTGCAGTGTGGTATTTTGTTGCTCCTGCAGTAGAATTGCGTCTCCAGTCATTGAGGCAGCCACATGTTTTTACAGTCTTAATCTGGGGAGGTGAAAAGAATGTGTGCGTGCTCTGGGAGAGTCCTGTGTGCCTTGTCACCACCAGCACCTCCCAAACAGAGGTGGTAACTGACTGGGCCTACGTGTTATCTAAATGTATGCGTATGCTCAATACTTAGGGTGTTATTTAGGGGAGAAAAAGTGGCCTTGGGCACATTTAGGGTAGTTCTCTGCAGGTTTTTCTTTTGCTTCTGTTCTGTAGAAGTCTCAGGAATGATCTTTGTCATTGCAGTAGGAGGCTTTTCCAAGGTCACAGTCAGTGAATGTAACACAGGTTAGGCTAGGTACACAAATTCATGTGTGTAAGACTTTATAAGAGATTCTTCTGTTTTTGACTCTTCACTGCAAGTGTTTTCTTGAGAAATGGATTGAGTGAGCGACCATTGATGGCTGTGTTATGGATTCTTTAGGTTACAGAACTTTTCCAGCCAAAAGGTAGCTCATTTGGAACTTTGTGGTATAGCTGGTCTGCTTTGTACTTGACAGTGAGCCTCGAGGAGCTCAGTGAAAAAATACTTGTTTGCAAATAGCTGGGCTGCCTGTTTATGTAGAGTGATTGGGTTGCTTTATCTCTTCTAGGGAGTTTGGTTTTGTGAAGGGACTTAAATGAAAGAAGAATTTAGTTTCATATATTTTGTTGCTTTTGTGTTAGCAATTCTTACTCCCTGGTTGTTTAATACAGTATTCCTTGTTAAATACAGTATTTCTGCAGCACCTTCGCTCTTGCCCCTTAATTGCACCTCTGGAATTGCAACTTCAGTTTCACTTTTTGGTTAAGTAAGCAAGCTGTAGCATTTTGGTAATGGTTGGAAGCTTCTCTCTAAGCTATCTTAAGAATTAAAGTGGGGTTTTTTTGATGCAGTGGAAGTGTACAGTTTCTTTTGAGTTTTTGTTTTTGCTTTGAAAGTTGACAACACCATTAAAATTTGAAGAAGAACTGATTCAGTTGGATCCATGGGATATGCCCTTCCCGTTATCCAGCTTCCCTGCGTTTGTGCCATCAGCAGAGGTTGAAAACACACCTACTGCCAGNAAGAACTGATTCAGTTGGATCCATAGGATATTCCCTTCCCGTTACCCGGCTTCCCCACAGAGCTAAACCTGTGTGGCTTTTAATGGCATCATCATTACAGTCAGCACCTTGGACTTTCCAGTAGTGCTGTCATTCTTGTGCTGAATAACAGTTGTATCTGTGAATTGCCAGTAGGTTTAACCAGATACTGAAGTAAACTTTTCCTTAGTAGGCTATGGAAAAACACAAAAACTATGAAACTGTTCCTAGAAAACAGTTTCCTAATATGGATCCAGATACTTGCTTGGTATCTGAAAGCTAGTTTCAACTTAACTCTTAAAGTTTTCAGCACTAGCAGAGACAACGTAGCACTTGGAAAAACAACTTCAGTTCCATCATATAGTGTTTGCAGCCTTATCTTCAAAACCTGCTAGTGCTAAAATAGCAATTTTGAGAGTAACTTTAATCATTTACCTCAATCCCAATTTCATAAACACTAGATAGTAACTGTACCTAATCTCTTTGTGATTCTTTTGCCTTTCAAGTTGTTTATTCACAAAAGAATCGAAGAGTCTTAGAGGATTTTTGCAGTATCTGACTGCAAAAGGATGTGTAGTGAGATGCTGAGGGGCTTCCTTGTAGTAGGAACGATTTGTCTGGTTCACTTAAATTCAAAATTTACTCTTAAAGTCCAGATGGGAAATATTATTTCAAAAGTGGAATTAAAGAGACTACAGAGTACTGGAAATGATGGACCTCAAGTGGAGAACTAAGAGATACTTGCAGTAATCAAACCTTTTAATAGCAAGAGTCACTGGTATAAAGGCAGCCTTTGAAGGCCATCACTTTCTCCTACAGTAAATGATTGTGTTTTTTTTTCCAAGCTGCCTTTGTCAATATTTTAATACAAAACCATACATTCCAAGAAATGTTGTTTATATTCACATTTAAAATCGTTATGTCTGAAACAGGTGGTCTTTTTAAGTATTTGTATTCTCTACATCTGTAGCTTAAACACTAAAATCATTTTGTCTCTGGTTCCAGCGAAACCTCCAGAAGCAGTAACTCCTTTCCTGTACCCTGCCTGTCTCATGGTTCCTGTTGTAGGCCCATTGCATAATCACTGAAGTGTGTATTTGTCTCAGATACTGTTCCAAGGCAAATTTTTGTTTTCCAGGAGGGGATTTTTATAGAATGTAGCAGTAGAGAGGATACAAGGAAATTGTACATGTGGCTTTTTTATTTTTTTTTTTTTTGTAAGAGCTTCCACTACCAGCACAGCAAAACTTTCTATTGTTCGAGTCCTTTGAAGTTTTTGTCTACTGTCCTTTATTTCCCTGTTAAGTTTCTAGAACTTGTTTTTAATACTGCAAAGAATGAGAGTTACAGTCTTGGTGGTGAGAGTGAGGAGAGTCATTGTTCTACTAGCAGCACTTGCTGCTGTTATGAACCAAAGTACAGTCTCATATCTCTTTAAATATCTTACGGATTAATGGAAAATAATTTACCTGCAGGTTTTCCCAAATCTACATGTTTCCTGTAACAAACTGATAGAATTTGAGACTTGTACAGATAATGTTAGCAGCGTAGTAACGGGTTGGGCATGAAGATCTGAGAGTTCAAGCTGCCACGTGCTGTAGTGTTTTATGTAATATCAAACATTTTCATCCGTCAGTTGTGTATATTTTTTTTTTTCACTTTGTTTTGGTTTTTGTTTTGTTCCCATTATCTAACTTTTTGTTTTCCCCCCCCCCTTAAATGTTTTGGTGATTCTCCAGAACCAACGAAACGTATGCTTTCCTTCCAAGGGTTAGCGGAGTTGGCTCATCGTGAGTATCAGGCAGGAGACTTTGAAGCAGCGGAGAGACACTGCATGCAGCTTTGGAGACAAGAGCCTGATAATACTGGTGTGCTTTTATTATTATCGTCCATTCACTTCCAGTGTCGCAGATTGGACAGGTAGGACACTTGAGGTATTCTCTCAAGCTTGCTTTATGGTTTGCAGCTCTGATAGTACTGAGCAGAGCTGACCTAAGTTCTGTTCTAACATGGATTTCTTTTTCTTTATCGCTCAACGCAAATACTGATCAGCCTGATGGCAGCAGTAAGGACTGCTCAAAAATAACGGTCTGCCTTTTGAATTATGGTAGGGTAAGAGAAATACAAATTGGAATGGATAGATCTACAACAAACAACAGGTCTTGCCATTACTCTCATGTTAATTTCATGTGATAAATGTTAATGTCAGAGAGCACTGGAGGTATTTATGGGTGTAAACAAGGGCTTACGTTTGTTTATTCTACCTGCAGTGTAGGGGGTTGTGGTTTTCTCCTTTTTTTTAAGTTGCAAGACTGATTTTTTTGTTTGTTTGTTTTTTTGTGAAATGGCATGATCACTTGAGGAATTTTGTTAATGGAAAGTTTTCTCTATATTCTTTCTTCTTCCCTGTTCTGACCATGCTTCCTGTGACTTGGGCATTTTGAACTTGTTCTAGCTCTAAATGTGTGTGTGAAGGAAGTAATTTTTGACTGAGATTTATTTTGTATAGGCTTCTGAATGAAATTGTATTAACAGTTCAGATATGGGGGGGAAAAAAGAGGAAAATACAGCTTAATTATACATCAACATCTGTCAGCTGTGTCTCGCTTGAAAAGTTATCGAGTGGAAAGTTGCTTAAAGCATACAAATGTTGGAAGAGGCTTCACAGGATTTCTCTAGTGTTTTCCCTGTGTTGAATTTTGATGAGGTGACTTGAACCCCTACATATTCGAAAGATGAGAGTTGTCTGTCTTCAGTAGAATCTAAACTAGGAACAGGGGAGTCGATAGTTGAAGCTACAAAAAGCTAAACATGCAAGACAGCTCTGTAAGTTCAGGTTTGTTCACTGTATGTTTGGTTCACTTAAGCAGGGTTGCTCATGAAATAATTAGGTAAACATGCTGAAAGTCGGGTGGTGGGTTGTGTGTGGGTTTTTTGGGGGTTTGGTTTATTTTGGGGTTGTTTGGTTTTTTGCTAACTTCTCTAATTTTCTTCAGGTCTGCTCACTTCAGCACTTTGGCAATTAAACAGAATCCACTGTTGGCCGAAGCATACTCTAATCTAGGCAATGTGTACAAGGAACGTGGACAGCTACAGGAAGCAATTGAACATTACAGACATGCACTACGCCTCAAACCAGATTTCATTGATGGATATATTAATTTGGCTGCTGCGCTGGTAGCTGCAGGGGATATGGAAGGAGCAGTACAGGCCTATGTGTCTGCCCTTCAGTACAACCCTGTAAGTAGCACTTGATTTTATAGAACTCTATACTACAGTCCCAGGATGTTCAAATAGCAGATTTAAAAGAATAAGCAAATTATTACCCTTCCCTGTAACCTCTACACCAAGGTTTCTGTCACAACATACTTTATATTGCGGTGTAGTGAGGGCTGCTGATTGTGTTCTTACCTATTGTTAAGATAACAAGAAAGCAAGGAATTAAGAGTTTGGTTGGTTGTCTTTTCTTTTTCCTGAAGTCACACGTTTCAGTAAATAACCTTATATTTAGCTTTGTGTGCTTTAAAGCAGTATTATTGTAGTGAGAAAATCACTTCTCAGACTTGAAGATGAGATCGTGAAAAACTGTCAGGTATTAATTTATCATGATTATGAAATTTCTGACTTCATTGGAGTTGCCTTGGTTATGTTTTGTAGGCTGAAACTGAGTGTCTGTCTGTAAGTTACTGCAGTAAAATAGATCTGATGTTTGGATCTTTGGTTGTAACTGTTCTGAATTGACATTTTTAGTAAATGCTGTATTGGACTGCTATCTTCTATTTATTTGGCATTGCACTTAAATAATTTTTACAGTACCAGTGAGCATGGTGAAGGCATCTGCTTGGGATTTGGTCGTGCATTTTGTCAGAAAATGCTTAAAATGCAACATTGGTCTGGGGTGCATGTATCCTTTTTGCCTTTGAAAAAGCAAATGCAAACCCAGTCCAACAGGAGCTCAGAGTATTGTTTTGGCTGTGTTCCTACAGTCTGAGGGAACTCATCAAACTTATGCTAAGTGGTGTGATTAGTGGCATTTATGCTCTGGTTACAAATACTGTAAGATAGTGTTTTCTTACAGGAGTTACTTAGGTGAACTTTTTTGTTAGTGTTGACAAAAATGTTTCCATTCTCTGTGGTCTTTACTGCTAGATAATGCAATTGCAGACTGTGATGTCGCTACAAATAAAGAACATGTGGCAAGGCTATTGAAAGTGAACGGATTAGTGGGAGAAACAGGGAGAAAAACAGCTTTGGGGTTACAGGAAGCAAAACCACTATATATAATCTATTTAAAAGCCATAATGGCATTGGTGCAACTTAAAAATACAAGTTTACAGTCAAGCTTGGGGGAAAAAAAACGGGTGGGGGATTTCAAAGCTTCTTAGGGGGATGTTTGCTTTCNTAGGTATAAGCGGGAACATAAGAGGTTCCAAAGAAACTTAGGGAAAGATTTCTTACCTGTGAGGGTGAGGGAGCACTGGCAGGGGCTGCCCAGATGGGCTGTGGACTCTCCTGCTCTGGAGACATTCATACCCAGCTGGATGAGTTCCTGTGTGACCTACTGTAGGTGGTGCTGCTCTGGCAGGGAGATTGCACTGGATGATCTTTGAGGTCCCTTCCAACCCTTAAGAGTCTGTGATTCAGTGACTGTAATTTTAGGTCAAGCAAAATATTTACATTTGTACTGTATTTATTTAAAGAATTTCTTTAAAGAATTGAAAAGCTGTAGAACATTCCTTTGCAAGTTCTTAGTGAAGACCTTGGAGGCATCTGAAGTCCTGAAGCTGACAGTGTGACTTTGATTTTTTAGGACTTGTACTGTGTTCGTAGTGACCTGGGGAACCTGCTCAAAGCCCTGGGTCGCTTGGAAGAAGCCAAGGTAGGTGTTGGGTAGAATACATGTAAACGTCAGTGTTTTGAAAACTTGAACTTTGCACCAAGTCTTCAGATCTGCGTTGATCTACAGAAAGTCTGAGAAACTGCTGAAAACTGAAGGCACTGAAAACACCCCAGAGTAGTTGCAGGGCAAGATATGGCATGTCCATGTTTAAAAGTTGGTTTAAGTCGAGAAATGGAACATTACCAAGCCTTTCTGCTGAACTAGACTATCTGATACCATTCTGAAGTATTGGGCAGGGACTCCATCATGCTCTTATCTGGAAATAAGTAACAGTCCTTCAAATCTGAGGCTTGCCTGCTGGTGCCGAGCAGAGAGCCTGTGGTTAGCTCGAGATCCCTGTACGATGCAGGTGCTATTGAAAATGCTGCTCTTCTAAAGTCCTTTGTGACTTGTAAGTGGAGAAGAAACTTATCCAAATGTTACCTTGTAATATTGGCTTTTAAAGATTTTTTTTTATTATTCTTTTAACTTTTCCCTTCCCTTGATAGTGGAAGAAAGGCTAGTAAATGATCAATAGCTGCAGTATGCAAACCCTCCCCCCCAAATATCTTTTTCTTTGTCTTCCCTCTCCCCGCCCTCAAAATAAAGAATTCGGAAGGACAAAGCTGGTTTGTTTGGGAAATGAACTGATCGAAAGAAAACTTGCTGTAGTGGAAAGGTGGCTTATAGCAGTCTCGTGTTTCCTAAACTGAAAATTCGAACACCAAGATGAGTTGAAAATTCTTGGGCACGTTAAAACTTGGATTGCACAAAGAAATTGTCTTGTTACAAGCCACCTTACGCGTCCGCGCTGCAGGGGTGAGGAGTGTGGAGCAATCTGGGCTCCACGTCTGTCACTCCAAGCCCCACGCGCATGCTCAAAAGTGGAGTGTATGAACAGCGTAGCTGTCTGTTTGGCTGCAGTACCATATGGGGAGGGGTACGATCTTTATGGGGTTAATGGGAGTTGAAGGTTCAAAGTTCATGATGCTTTTGATTTCACTTTTAACAACTTGGATACACATACTGTGCCAGGGTAGGCGAATCCGATTCGATCAGATCCAGGTTGGAAATATTTCGTAGCAGCGTTTCGAACAGTCTTTTGAGACACTTGGTTCTCAGCCCACCAAGCGGACAGCTAACACGAATTGCACTTCACTGCAGCTTTAGTGTGACTGGTATAGGCCAAGACACTGCGCCTGCCTTAGGTTGCTGACTTCTTTGTTTCAGAGCTCTGGAGACACCTAGTTTGAAAGTGTTATTCCGTTTTGTGAGAACTTAATAAACAAGGAAAAACATCCCGAGTAAATTGCAACGTGTTTCTTTGGTTATCAGTCCATTTGAAAGATCAAGCCAGCAGATTCCTTACAGTTTGAACTAAAATTTTATTTCTTTGTAGATATTTCAGAGCCTTTCTTCCAAAAAAAAAAACCCAAAGTCCCTGCTGTATGCAATTGCCCTGATTAACCCTCTCCCTTCTGCATGTCTCCCTTGTTACAGACAGATTGTCCTCATTCCCATGTGTTAAGACATATCCAAAAAAATGCAATTGCTTTGTTGAACTCTTACTAATGATCTTGTTTTATTTTCTCTCTTGTTTTTGGTTTTTCACCACTGATATTGTATTTAGAAGGTTTCAGGTGGGTGAAACCTCCTATTCCATGCGTAAGGTGCCTCGCTGAAGGGAGCTCGAGGCCTGGATCTAGGGCAGACACACACCTCCTCCTCCTCTTCCAGCAAGGAACGCACCGAAAAGTCACATGATGAGAAATATGGTAACGGGTTTGTAACTGCCACAGCAAAACCATTTGCCTCCATGCCTGAATCTTCTGTCTTGTGGCTTCAGAAACAGCTTTAAAATATTTAATTACAAACAAGTAATGTAAGAATATTTTATACTAGTAGCCACAAATTCTTTCAAAGAAATAAAGTAAAAGTAAATTAAAATATTTAAAAAAAAAAAAAAAAAGAAATAATTGGAGATAGTTAATAGTAAAAGCTTCTAACTCTTCTGGTTGTTCATTTTTTTCCTTTTTTCTTCTTTGTTTGGATTGCAGCGTTCTGCTCTTCTGATGATGCGCTGTGATCCTGCAGTAGCGCAAAGGCTGCGCAGCGGTAACGCGCATTGCGTGCGATTAAGCCCCCCCGTGAACGGTTGACTAGATGATTAATCTCTGATTGGGTGACTGCCCAAGCTCCAGGCTGTAGCCTTTTGGATACGATTGGCTTGTAATGCACTTTAGAATCCAAACGTCAAATTTGTAACGTGCGTGTTTGTGAGTGGGGCCTGTCTGGCAGATTAATGATTCTGGTTGGCCGTTCACTGAGCCTAGGGGCAAGGAATCTAGCAAAGCAGTTGGCAGCGATAGCGTGGCGCCGTGCTCTTTAGGATGCGCAGCGATTTCTTGCGCTTGCATTACAGGGACCTAAACCTTCATGCAAGTCTGTCATTTGAGGTTTGGAAGCAGCAGGTGGTTGAATGTACTTGAAGAAACAGGGGAACAAGATAGATAGAAGGGGGGATGTGTGTGTGTGTGTGTGTGTGTGATCTCACGTGACCAAGACAATTAAAACCATTTTTTTTCAGTACTTTTTTGTATCTTTTCAAGTCATTTCCGTTGTGTTTAATGATTTTGTTTGACAGTGAAGTTGTTTTTATACAGCAGCCTTTTATTTTTATCCACTTGAAGGTGACAGATGTTCCTGTTAAATGCTTGAATTATTTCTAAGATGCTTTGGGTGGTAACTTTTTCTCTAAAGACCTGTTAATTTGTTACCTGCATAACTGAAGAATGGTGGGCTTGCACCTGGGTTTTGGTTTGCGCTGGCGCAGGATCAACAACAGTTTGCAGCGCATTAGTTTTGGCGCAAGCTAGCCTATACTGCAGGGTCACTTTTGGCTGGTTAGAGAAGGCATACTAACAATTATTTTTTTCTCAATTTTTTTTTCTTTTTACAAATATTCCCCTTCCCTTGTATCTCTCTTCTTTAACTGTTCCAAGGCCTGTTACTTAAAAGCAATTGAGACTCAACCAAACTTTGCAGTGGCTTGGAGTAATCTTGGCTGTGTTTTCAACGCCCAAGGAGAAATTTGGCTTGCAATTCATCACTTTGAAAAGGTAATTATGTAAACTAGTCAGGTTGACTGCTAGATTTTAAGATACATGCAGTTGTCTCCTTGTGATAGAAATATTTTAATTAGCAGAGAACTTACTATCCCGTTACTTAACATCTCATCTGAAGTACCACGTCCAGTTCTGGGCTCCCCAGCTCAAGAGGGACAGGGAACTGCTGCAGAGAGGCCAGCATAGGGCTACCAAGATGCTGAGCGGACTGAAGCATCTTATAAGGAAAGACTGTGGGAACTGGGGCTGTTAAATCTGCAGAAGAGGAGACTGAAGGGGATCTCATTGACATTTATGAATATCTAAAGGGTGGGTGTCAGGAGGCTGGGGCAGCACTTTTTTGTGTTGTGTCCAGGGCAAGGGGTGATGGGATGAAGCTGGAACACAGAGAGTTCCATTTAAACATATGAAAAATGATTTCAGTGTTGAGGTGAGGGAGCCCTGGCCCAGGCTGCCCAGGGAGGGTGTGGAGGCTCCTGCTCTGGAGGGCTTCAAACCCACCTGGACACGTTCCTGTGTGACCTGATCTAGGTGACCTGCTTTAGCAGGGGATTGGACTGGATGATCTCTAAAGGTCCTTTCCAACCTCTACCATTTTATGATTCTGTGATTGTTAGGTTTTTTATTCCTGATGTTTCAGACTGTGTGCTGGTACAGAGATACATTTAGAGTTGCCCTGACAACTTTACACACATGTCAAATATCAGAAAATTCATGAAGTTCTTTTACTTTCTGTAATTATTTTTTTAAAAATCTAATTTGATGGGAAGAATATTTCGTGTGTTTCATATGTGAGAGGAAGAAACCTTGCTGTGCTTAAAATTAGTTTTAATTGTGATTTTTCTTTCAGATATTAGTGTCCTTTGAGTAACTGAGGAGAACAATTTTAAGTGACACATTAGTTCTTCTTCTCCAAGATTATTTTCTCAGTGGTGTTGTTTCGAACTTCTCTAGATTGGTGTCATTAACTAATTGTTTGATTACTCCTGGTTAGCATGTACATTCAGTTTGTACATATCTCTTAAGTGACATAAAACCAGCTTGCATGTGGAGAACAGTTTTTTGCTGATATTTGAGAGTTAAAACCTACAAATACAATTCTAACTGCTTCAGATTTTTATTTTCATCTGTGTCTAGTTAGTGATAGCACATAAAATATTTTAATTTGGAAATAGTAGTTCCCATGAGAGACATTGTAGGAGTGTGGCCTGTCAAATACTCACATGTAGCTTATTACTGCATCTTCTCTAACTTTATCGGTTCTTAATTTTCTTACGTTTTATTAGATCTGAAGGGAGTTAAAATATTTCAGTTCAATGGCTGCTAAATTTTCTCTGCAGACATGATTTGTTTTGCTCTTTATTCAGTTTTGTGAAATTGTATGTCTTTTCCTGGGCTGCTAAAGTTTTAAATGCTGTCTTATTTTGCAGTAGATAAAGGACACGGATCAGACTTTACAGAGTTTTCTCCCCTAAAAACAAATGAAAGGCAGCATAGCACGGGTAGGCAGGAGTTTTAAGTATGATTAGCCTAACATGAAATAAGTGTTCAACGCCTTATTCTGCAGTAGTTGCAACTGACTAGGTAAGCAAATGAATAAATTGGAAGGTAGTGTATGCTGTTTTTTCTACAGATAAGTAACCTTGATACTGATTAATTTATGCAGCTTAAGTTTTCCTTTCTCACTAGGTTACTGATAAAGTCTTTGATGCTTTACAGGTTGGGTTTGTCAATTTCTAAACAAAAATAAACCCAAACTACCACCAGCAACAAAACTGACCCCAAAACCCAACTAGATTTCATTAGAGAATGTTTTTGTGTTAATGCTCAAAACTGTTACTTCAAAAATATTTTCAGGCTGTAACACTTGACCCAAATTTTTTGGATGCTTACATCAATCTGGGAAATGTCCTGAAGGAGGCAAGAATATTTGACAGGTAAGCAGCTGAGTTATTGTTGCTCTGTCAGATGCATCCCACTAGAAATTTTCTTCATGATGTAAAGTCTGTTTGGACAGTATAGCAAAGAGTTCAGTAAGCAAAGCAAGCAAATGGCTTTGAAGTGAAAACAGAGCCAGTGGAATGTATTCCTTTAGGTTACTTTCCTGTACTTAATAAAATGTTAAAAATTATTGGTTCTAAAGGTAATGATGAAAATAGACTTGAAATGTAGGCTGGGAATGGGTGAAGTTAAGATGGCCAAGAAAGGTATGAAAATTTGAGTTCTCTGTTTTCATGATGTGATTCAGGACATGATCTAAAGTTTGTCTCTCCTATCCTTTTATGTAATACAAGCTGAAAATCAGCTGAGCATCTGTTTGAATGTTCTACTTGTGTTATCTGTTGGCCTTTTATTATTGCATGAGGTTGCAGTACAGTTGCTGCCTTTTTGAACTGGTTTTGAAACCCGTAATCTGATACATGACTGTTAACTTTTGTTTCTGGGAGAAGATCCAGGCTGTGTTGTTTACGTGTAATGTACCATCTTGCGTTTGTTAATTGGATTTTAATTTCCGGTAGCTGTGGCTTGTGGCTCCAAATTTCATAAAAGCTTGCAGGGAAAAGGTTAATTATTTGAACTAGTAGCATTGCACACAATGTTAATCATTAAGTGATGTCTGTTTTAACCACCAATTAGTGGACCAAACAAGATGTTTCCTCAATTTAGGGCTGATGTCAAGTCTTTGAGAGTTTACTTACTCTGTGTACTATCGGGATCTTCAGCAATTGAATTTGACTACATCAGTGACTTACAGTGCTATGAGAGTGTGTAATTAAAGGTCTCACTTCTGAACAAAGTGTGGTTTGAAATACAATTAAAGCATGATACATGTGTTAGGTTAGCAGAGAAAGTAAAGACATAATAATATGGTAATGCTTATGTTGTTAAAATTGTTGTTACTGGGGGGAAGAAATGGAGCAGTCTCATGCTTATTCTAGTCATGGAGAGTGTTTAAAAAAGATAGATGAAAGCTTTACTTTTGTCTTCCGGAGGACTTAACATTGATCACTAAAGAATCGGGTGGGAAGAAAACATTCCTATCTACAAAATACTTCTAGTCTGCTAGTCATTACAGAATGCAGCCTAGCTTTAAAATAGTATGAATAGTAATAATAATTCATCACTGGGATGATCCCAGGGAGTACTCTTCTGTGTTTTCAGTAACATGTTCCAGGATGGGTTTCTGTGTGTCAGTAATACATATCCCTTGAAGTTTAAGATGAGTCTTTTTTTATGACCAAGGTAAATATAATTGCTGCCCTGTGGATGATTGTTTACCTTCTTTTTCTTGTTACAGAGCTGTAGCAGCTTATCTACGAGCCTTGAGTTTGAGTCCAAATCATGCAGTTGTGCATGGCAACCTTGCCTGTGTGTATTATGAGCAAGGACTCATAGACTTAGCAATAGACACCTACAGGAGGGCTATTGAACTGCAACCCCACTTCCCTGATGCCTATTGTAACTTGGCCAACGCTTTGAAGGAGAAAGGCAGTGTAAGGAGTACTCTTTTTTTTTTTTCCTTTTAAAATGTTTCAGAAGTATGGTGAATGTTTATTTTAGACAGCAGATGCCATCAGCTTTATTAACGTGGGACGTTACCTTCATTTAGTCAGTCATAAGGAAAGCTAATTCAGGTAATCTTCACCTCAAACTTGTTACAACTGATTGTGTAATGACTTCTTACAAACAGGGACGTTACAACAAATACTGCCATATTAACACTATCCCTGTATTTTTTTTTTAAGGTGGTAGAAGCAGAAGAATGCTACAATACAGCTCTTCGACTTTGTCCCACTCATGCAGATTCTCTCAACAATCTAGCGAATATCAAACGGGAACAGGGCAATATTGAGGAAGCTGTCCGTCTTTATCGAAAGGCTCTTGAGGTACAGGCAGTGTGGCAAGGGAGAGGTGGGGACTTGAAGTTGGGAATGGGTAATAATGACATCAGGATTTTTCCCTCGTTGATTATAAGTGGAAAAACATCTGCTTAGAGATTTGAGTCCTATAAATAAGACAAGCAAGAAATGGACAAGTACTTTTATTATATGGTCTGCTTGAGGCATTTGAGACACAGGTTCTACTTCTTTTTCTTCTAGGTGTTCCCAGAGTTTGCTGCTGCCCATTCAAATTTAGCAAGTGTTCTGCAACAGCAGGGAAAGCTACAAGAAGCTCTGATGCATTACAAAGAGGCCATTAGGTAAGTGGATACTATCTGTAGTAGCCCCCCCCCATTTTGTAACAGGAAAATACTGTAGATTTGTACAGAAAGTGACTTAGAGCAGTGTGTTTTAATTCAGACAGTTGCTCTGCAAACCAAAAGGGTGTTTAGGTATAGGGTATGTTCTCACTGGAGAAAGAGCTTTTATTGTTTTTAACATATATTGTATCTTATTCTTAATTTTATATATTATTTTATTGAATATAACATACATTACTTTTATTTCTCAGAATCAGCCCCACGTTTGCAGATGCTTATTCTAATATGGGAAATACTTTGAAGGAGATGCAAGATGTTCAAGGAGCTCTGCAGTGCTACACCCGTGCCATTCAGATAAACCCAGCTTTTGCTGATGCCCACAGCAACCTGGCATCTATTCACAAGGTAGCACATGCGAATGATTCACTCTGCAGAGTATGATGGGGCACTGGGAGTGCTTACCCTGATGATATTTTTATCTGCTGACTCATTTCTGTGTTGCTAACAGGATTCGGGGAATATACCAGAAGCCATTGCCTCTTACCGAACTGCTCTGAAACTGAAACCTGATTTCCCAGATGCCTACTGCAACTTGGCCCACTGTTTGCAGGTGAGGAGGATGAGGCTTTGATTGTGATGCTTAAGACATCTCTGCAGTGAGTGTTAAGCTTCATCACCTCAGTCAATCACGAATTTAAATGTGAAGAGCAAACTTAAGTCAGAAAACAAGATTACACAATCATCAGCAGCAGTTGCTGACGTCCTTGCTTCCATTTTCGGAAGCGTTAGATGTAACTTGTGAAGTATCTGATACAGATTAAAGGAAGCTGTTGTCTTAAATCGTTTAATTTTTCTTTTTCCTAGATTGTCTGTGACTGGACAGACTATGATGAAAGAATGAAGAAGCTAGTCAGCATTGTAGCTGATCAACTGGAGAAAAACAGACTGCCTTCTGTCCACCCACATCATAGCATGCTGTATCCCCTTTCCCACAGTTTTAGGAAGGCTATTGCTGAGAGACATGGAAATCTGTGTTTGGACAAGGTAAAAAGGCTTACACAGGCCAATTGTGATTGAAGTACTTTTTGTTTTTGCCTGTTCCTGCCAGTGATTTAATTCTTGCATAGTTAGTGTTAACCTTTGTAAGGTTAATGACCTTGTGACAGAGAGTCATAGCTGTGGATGCTTTTGTTGAGCTGGACTACGCGAGCAGCTTGCCAGTTATAATGAAATGCATACTGTCAGCCAGTGGAAGGGTCTGGTTAGCTAATAGAAAGATCTCAAAGATCTCACTTAGCTTTCAGACAGCTAGTTCTAAAGTGGCTTGTCTTAATAGCCTGATAATCCTAGCAGTGATAGTGGCTACAGGCTGATATCTGGGGAAAGATGGTGGTCATAAGAACAGAAAGCATACTCCTGTGCTTCACATGGACACTGTACTGGTGACTAAGTGTCTTGTAGTGTGAGAACTTCCTGGATGTAGTACTGTCGTGTCGGTGTATTAATAATCAGGGCCTGATACAAACCTGATACAAAAGCAGAAATACCAACTTGTTTGTCTTTATTTGTCTGAATGGAGGTACGTGACATCTCCTAACAGTTTGTGGAGCTCCAGTGAAATACATGTAATGCAGATTGGAAACAACAGATGCCCACAGACCAGTTACTTGAATGTGGGATAAAGCTGATTCTACAAACTCTTGAGGGTTTTTTCTTGTCCCTCTGTTAGCATTTGGGTTTGGTTCCTGAGTCGATTAACACTTGTGTGTGTTTTTTTGACAGATCAATGTTCTTCATAAGCCACCATATGAACATCCCAAGGATTTGAAGGCCAGTGAAGGTCGACTTCGTATTGGCTATGTGAGCTCTGATTTTGGAAACCATCCAACCTCACATCTAATGCAGTCAATCCCAGGCATGCATAACCCAGAAAAGTTTGAGGTAAAGTATAATTGGTATGCTTAAAGCTTTAAATATGGCTCTAATGTGGCACGCACTTTCTCGTGGTGCAGGCAGCTAAACTAAGGAAGGACAGTTTTTTCTTTTCAGTGGGTTTGGTTTTGTTTTGTTTCGTTTTTGGTGGGAGTTTTTCAGTTAGTGAGCTTTCTCTGTGGATTGAGTGGTTCTCTAGCCTGAGGCATCCTCCTTTACCAAATTGAAATGTTTAGAAGGTAGGTAAACTAGATACCTCTTCATAGAATTACTGTGGGTAGAATTTATGGCCTATGAACATTTATTTTAAAGCTTCAGTTGCTGTTCTTTGAGTAGGCATGTTTCAACCTCAAGCTGCTACTGCATGGTTACTTCTGATTTACAGATAGGAATCTTCTGTTTCTTCACTCTCTACTGCTGTTTTCTTTATATGTATTTTTTCCCTGGATACCTAAATCACAAGCATGAACTACACAGATAGGTCTGACAAGACAAAGTCCAATCTTTATTTTCTCAGTTTATAAAGCTCTACAGATCTTAATTCAAATACTAAATAGAAGATACCTGTTGTTTTACTAAAACCATGTGTTTGTCCTGCAAGATAACGTCTTCATACTGTTTCTGTTTGTTCTGTATCCATGTGCTAGGTTAGCTAAAGATGCCTGTTTGCATAATGTGTAAACCTTGAGTTTCTCTGATACATTTGCAGTTTCTTAATTGGAGAGAACTGGTCAAAGTTCAAAGAATCTGTTAAAAAATCTTCCCCAAGGCTTACTTTGTCTGTTCAACCCAAGTTATGATTGTGATTCTCACTAATTACAAATGTGAAGATACCTTGTAGAAGGCATTCTTAGAGAAGATAATGCTTATGCAAATCAATTTTTAGGAAGACTTTACCTTGCCCCAATGAGAACGTACATATATATGTCTATGCAAGCTGCACTGCCATACTCTAGCACCAGAACTAGGTAAAACTGGGGCC
Source organism: Urocolius indicus (assembly GCA_013401255.1). Taxonomy (NCBI): domain Eukaryota; kingdom Metazoa; phylum Chordata; class Aves; order Coliiformes; family Coliidae; genus Urocolius; species Urocolius indicus. The sequence continues at coordinate 9,852 of WBNH01003525.1, read as the reverse complement.
CAGTGCAACTCTGTCAAATGCTCAATGTTTTTTTGATTTGTTTATTTCTTACCTGGTAAATACCATAGAAATAAATACAACAGCATTTGTATGAAACTGGAGGTAGTTTTGCTAATGTAACTTAAAATTGCAATACCATATGTTTTCTAGCAAAGTAATTTTGTTGGCAAGTTGTTGCAGATAGTCCATTTTTTGATGCCTCATGTTCTAGGTATTCTGTTATGCCCTGAGTCCTGATGATGGTACCAACTTCCGTGTAAAAGTGATGGCTGAAGCAAATCACTTCGTTGACTTATCTCAGGTGAGGGCTTTTTTGATGCATTGACCTTTCAACAAACCTAAATGATTAAAGAGACCAGCCTGTATCATCTTTTGAATTAGGCTGATAATAGCCTTGAGAATTGTGTTGGTGTTACACGTTACCTGGGACGCAGTGGTGATCGTGTGACCTCTGTGTGATCATTAAAAAGTAATATTAGCAATATTGAATGACCTATCTGTTAGGTTTTAAGATAATACTCAGAAATTCAAGTCTGTTGAAAATTCTTTTCAATATTAGAAGAGACCCATGGTCATTTCCAAGGCTTTGCTGTTCTTTTTGCAAGTCATTGCTAATACCTTATGTGAAGTTGTTATTATTTGCTTTTGATTTAGCTGAGAGCTGAAGCAGTTGCTTAAAGTTTCATCTGTGGTCCATTTGTTATATTTTTCTGTATGACTTGCTGAGCTTGGCAATTCTGGGTATCACTCCTCAGGTTTGAGTTACACAGATGCAATTTTCAGGCACCACAATTGTAATTTGTGTCAGCAACTGCTTCAGCTGTGTCTGGCAAACTTGTGTTTCTCTTGGCTTCAACAGCTTGGTTTCTTTTTAATGGAGTTGAGGACTTTTACCTCCATGAGTAACGAGACTTAAGTCTCAAATTACTCAGCTGACATGTTTGTCAGTACACTGAGAGCTAACCACATTTATTACTGAAAGACTGAAAACAAAAAGAACCTTTATTTATGCTTTTACTTCAGATCCCATGTAATGGAAAAGCAGCAGATCGCATCCATCAGGATGGGATACACATCCTCATTAATATGAATGGCTACACCAAAGGAGCTCGAAATGAACTATTTGCCCTGAGACCAGCACCTATTCAGGTAACTGAAGTTAATTCAGTGAGGTTCCTGTATGCTGTTGGCACAAAGAAATGTTATTTGAAGAAGTTGTTGAACTGAATTACATTTTCATCTCATTAGACTGAATGAAATTCCAGTTAGAATGTCAGAATCACTGTCAGAGTTAGGTTTTTGACTAAGGATTTTCTAAAATGCCTATGGAAAGAGAACGGGAGAAGCCTCAATCAGAGTTTGTCTGTTGTACAGGTGTTGCCTCCACTAAGAGAAGCTGTCATCATTGATTATTAGTATTGTGGATGTAGCTGCACATAATTTGATACTTCGGCATTTTGCTTGCTCTTCAGTTGATAAATCACATCTGTAGGTGGAAAAGTGGACTTGTTGAGTTTTGTTTTTGCAGTGCTCCTGGGACTGGACTCTTCCTTTCTTGTTTTTTTAGGCAATGTGGCTAGGTTATCCTGGAACCAGTGGGGCATTGTTCATGGATTATATCATCACAGATAAAGAAACTTCCCCAGTTGAGGTGGCTGAACAGTATTCAGAGAAATTAGCTTACATGCCAAACACTTTCTTTATTGGAGACCATGCCAACATGTTCCCCCATCTGAAGGTATGCAGGGAGACAGAGGTTTCTTATAACTGTCTTTATAAAATGGCACTTGATAAGAGATCTTATAACTTCTGTTCTATTTTTTTTAAACAGAAAAAAGCAGTCATTGATTTCAAGTCCAATGGACATATTTATGATAACAGAATTGTTTTGAATGGCATTGACTTGAAGGCTTTCCTTGACAGCCTCCCTGATGTCAAGATTGTTAAGGTGAGCTACTCTTTCATGTGTTCATTCTGAGGGCCTGAAGCTACTACTTTTATCTGATGCTTATGTGATTTATCTTAGATGAAGTGTCCTGACAGCTGTGAAAATGCAGATGGCAATGCTGCCCTCAGTATGCCAGTCATCCCTATGAACACAATTGCAGAAGCTGTGATTGAAATGATTAATCGTGGGCAAATTCAGATAACTATCAATGGATTCAACATCAGTAATGGATTAGCAACTACTCAGGTGAGGCACTTGAAGATGCTGTTATCCTGGGTTTTACATTACATCTGAATATTTTAGCATAACAAGGAAGAAAAATATCTCCAAGCAAATGTGTGTCTTCAGTTATGTTGGTTTGTTTAGTTCTGCTACTGAAGGAGACTTGCAAATGTGTTACAAGCCACAGATGCACTGGAAGATGATCTTTCCCCCAAAAAGAGAGAGGTTATATCAAAAAGTGTCTAAAGTCCAAAGAAATTTAATAGTCTTACATAAAGAACACACTTTGGTTCTTTGAAGAGAAGGTTTGCTCGTTGCCTGCAGCCTACAGGGCATTTGGGAGCTGTTACCAAGTTTCAGTTGGGTTTTTCTTTAGAAAGAGATTGCTGGGTGATACAGGCACAGTTATTCCGTTGTGTCTTGACAGTGTTTCTTCATCTCCTTACCATCACTTCTCAGTGCTTAACAGCTCATGGGATTTAGTGGTAGTGACAGTTCTTTTATTTCTAAAAATACAATATGTTGATGTTGGCATAGCTCTTCTCATAGGAATCTTACTCAGTTTACAATCCTTAAGTAATTTCACGAGACCTTTTATTATCGGTGCTCTATCCGTAATCTAATGACTTAATTTCTTTTTATGAGTTCTTTTGTTTACAAATGAGGCCTTTCTTGAAGTTGGTCGTAGGTTGAGTCTTAGGTTGATCAGTTAAACTTACTAGCATTTTTTTTCTGAGATTGATGTCCCCTGAGAATAACAGGGAATTGCTACCTGAGCACTCCCAAGATGAAATAATCTAAGCTCGGTGCATTTCTAAAACAGGATTTCTAGCTTTAGATCACACTAATATAACCCTTCTTTGGGCGTGTTCTAATTTGATACCAGCTACTTTTTAGGCATAGGTTGATGAGAACCGTGTGTTGTGTTTTTGAGGTCTCCCCAGGGATCTGGATAGGTAGTACTTCTACCAGCTTTTGTTGAACTAAGTTGCCTCATGCTTCTTCTAATGGAATCAATGACAGTGAGTCATTGTCATTCATGTCAAATTAGTCAACAGTGTGCTTATTTTTGTCTGACCTCACTGCTTCTGAGCTGAATTTTGAATACATATGTATATAAAATTTATATATAAAGAAAAAAGCTCTAGGTATCTGTTCTGCCCTCTGTGTACTGATCTGTCTGTCTTTGATCCCACTGTTGTCCATCATTGTTTCAAAAAATAAACAAATGAAAAGTCATATTCCATTTTACTGATCCTCCAAACTCCTGTGTGGTGTACTCATTATCCCAGCTGCTGGTTTTTGTTAGCACATTCTTTTGCTAAAAGTGCAAGATCCATTCTGTTTTTGAAAGTTCGCGAATAGCTTTTCTAGTCCAGTTTTCAGCATTGCCCATTATTTTCTTGTCAGCAGCCCAGTTCTTTACAATCTGTCAGTTAAATATTAGTCTCTCTTGGGTCTTTAATATCTGTTATGTATCTGTTGCCTTTTATCTTAAAAACCCCCACAAAACAACAAACCCAAGACCAAAAAAAACCCATTAAACCAACAAAAATAAACCCTTTGCTTTTAAAATACTTTTTATCCTTCCTTTAAGTTTTAATTTCATATGTAATCCATATGTAATACCTCTATATGATTCTTCCAGTGAGATGTAGCAAGGGAATGAAAGCACTTGGTGTTTTGTGCCTTGGTTGTTGCAACAGTATAGCACCCACAAGTTATCTCTGTGTGTCGGTTAAGTTCTCCTTAGGGCTAAGTAGACAGTTTTGTTTCACAAAGAATCCAGGATATGTTTCCAGTACCTTAGGATGCTAACACATGTTTCAGTGTGTCTCAGGACAGTTCCACAGGGCATAGTCTTCCTGCAATTTCAATTCTCAATACTTTTTTTGTTTTTTCTTTAGATTAACAACAAAGCAGCAACTGGTGAAGAAGTTCCACGAACTATAATTGTTACTACCCGTTCTCAGTATGGCTTACCAGAGGATGCTGTTGTATACTGTAACTTCAATCAGCTGTATAAGATTGATCCTTCCACTTTACAGATGTGGGCTAATGTAAGTATTTGTATCTAATGTGAAATCTAAGGTCAGACTTGTGGAACACAGCTGATCTGTTCCTGTTGGCAGAAACTGCAAGCAAGTTGAAACTGTAACTGTTCTGTGGAAACAGATCCTGAGCCATGTGAATCCTTACAATGCTCATGTTGCAGGGCTCCCTTGAATAGAATATAGATTTATTGTTTTCAGGTTTATTTCAAGATGCATCTGTGCATCTGTCCAGTGAAAAATTAAGTCTTCAACAGTTTATGTATGCTGGGACATACAAGGGAAATAAGTGGAAATAAATTTATTTGCTAAGTTTTGTCTCACCTGTCCTGCACAGTTAAGTCTTAACTGATCTTGGCAGTTGATGGATTGAGAGATCGTAGAATCATAGAATGGTGGGGGTTAGAAGGGACCTTTAATGATCATCCGGCCCAACCCCACTGCTAAAGCAGGTCCCACCTAGATCAGGTCACACAGCAATATGTCCAGACGAAGCCCTCCAGAGCAGGAGCCTCCACACCCTCCCTGGGCAGCCTGTGCCAGGGCTCCCTCACCTCAATAGGGAAATAGTTTTTCCTTACTTTTAAATGGAACTTTTTGTGTTCCAGCTGCTTCCCATCACCCCTTGTCCTGTCACTGGATACAGCAGAAAAAAATGCTGCCCCGACCTCCTGACACCCACCATTTAGAGATTTGTAAACATTATTGACGTCCCCGTGCAGACTTCTCTGGACTAAACAGCTCCAGGTCCTGCAACCTTTCCTGATAAGAAAGACATGAGCATATTCTATTGCATAGGCCTATAAATAAACGAGATGATAAATTTCAGGACTTTCCTAGTCCTGCTCTTATGAACTGCTGCTCAGAGTTGCCATTTCTTTCAGTGGGATTAGAAATGCAATCCCGTTTTTCCCTTTTTCCATACCTCAGAAGATTAAAACTTCTGCATGATTATGCCTTTTGCTTCCTTTTGGTATGTGGTAATCTCTTGTTTGGAAAGGAAATGTTTCTGACTGAACTATCAACATTTGCTGCTTTGTTTTTGTTTCAGATCCTGAAAAGAGTTCCAAACAGTGTGCTGTGGCTGCTGCGTTTCCCAGCTGTAGGAGAACCCAATATCCAGCAGTATGCACAAAACTTGGGACTTTCCCAAAACCGAATCATCTTTTCTCCTGTTGCCCCCAAAGAAGAACATGTGAGGAGAGGCCAGTTAGCTGATGTTTGTCTAGACACTCCTCTTTGCAATGGGCACACAACTGGGATGGATGTACTCTGGGCTGGGACCCCAATGGTCACTATGCCAGGTAATGCAGTGGGGAACCTACATACAGCAGATAGGTTTGAATATTAGTCAGTTTTTAGTAACAAACAGTAAGCCCTCTCGTAGAGGCAGAAGGAAAGGAACTCACTATCCTTTTTGTTGTTAATTTCACAGGAGAGACTCTTGCATCACGAGTTGCTGCCTCCCAGCTCACTTGCCTGGGCTGCCTTGAGCTCATTGCAAAAAGTAGGCAGGAATATGAGGATATTGCTGTGAAACTGGGGACTGATCTGGAATAGTAAGTAAATTTGTACTGTGTAATGTGGTAACATGAAGAATGTAAAGTGCTGTATTTGGGCACAGTGCTGAAACTTACCAATAGTTGTAAACTTCAGTATATTTTACTATTTAAAACAGCTCAGAGAGAAGTTTCTTTTCTTGTTTCTGCTTTTACAGCAAACTCAGCAGCACTCCCAATTGACTAGCAGCGCTGCCTGTTCTGAAGCAATTGCTCATGTGCAGGCCCTTACCTGGTAAAAAGTGCAATATAGTGCCTCTTTTATACTTTTAAAGTAGAACATTAAAGAGTTTGTCACTTAACTGCAAGTTAAAATTGTGCTGCCAGAAGCTACTGCAGTATAGGTAATTCCACAACTTAATGTCACGGTTGAAGTGGTCTGTATCAGAAATGATGGGGGGAGTAAACTGCAGCGTGAATTTGGTGGTAGTAGAGGAGCAAAACAGTTGTTCTGATGTACCTTAAAATAGTAGATGTCACAAATAAACAGTACTATGTGTGTGACCCGATCTAGGTGACCTGCTTTAGCCAGGGTGGGGTTGGACTGGATGGGATGATCTGTAAAGGTCCCTTCCAACCCCTTCCATTCTGTTGAATGTCTGGAACTTGTGGTGACTGCTTCAACTCTTGTTTTTTATAGCCTGAAAAAAATCCGTGGCAAAGTCTGGAAGCAGAGAATATCCAGTCCTTTGTTCAACACCAAACAGTACACAATGGACCTGGAGCGGCTTTATCTTCAGATGTGGGATCACTATGCTGCTGGCAACAAACCTGACCACATGATTAAGCCAGTAGAGGCCAGTGAGTCTGCATAGAGAGACTGTGTGCCAACCCTGAACTCTCCAGGAACTGAGCCTCTCAAACACTTCTGCAGAGATGATGAGCTAAAAAAACTGTGCATTTCTACTTAACCTGCCTGGTACTCTGTGGCTGAAGTAATACATGATGGTGATTAAAGCACAGCCAGAATTATTTCTTGCATGATAGGGAAAGGCTCCCTAGAGCCTGGGATCCTTTTATTCCATGAGGAATTGGAATGGGATTGAGCCGTGTACATGTGAACCTGTGTGTGTGAGTGACACGGTGGTTGCTGGGGGAAGTCTGAACTGCCCAACCAATTAACAATTTCCTGGATTGATTGAATCTTCTTCCTGTGAATCTCTCTCTCTCTTTCTATGTGGATTGGAAACTGGAGCATTTTAACGTTTGATTTTTGGGGTTCTCCTGTTGGTATATGTGCAGTTCTCCCATAACAGAATTCCAGCTAGCGAGTGTTGATCCCTGCATTCATTTCTAAACCGTGTGGACAGAAAGGGCATATTTGCTGGTGTAGTCTTTTTTTATAGGTTTTATAAACCACTTGAGCCTATATCAGCCTTTTAATGTTTGACCTCTGTTTTGGAGCTCCTATAATGTGTTGGTTTAGATAAGGACTTTGGGGGTTTTTTGTTTTGTTATGTTTTGTTTTTAAGCTTCTCCAAGAGCTCAGCTAATTGGCTTGATGATGGCAGCTCCTGTCCTGTTGAAAAAAAACCCAAATCTGAGTTGAAATTAATCCTCCCCACAAGTGTTTGAGGTAAACACAAACTGGTGCCAAATACAGATCTTTAAGGAATGGTTGTTAATTATGTATAGAGCACAGTCCTAGGTACTGTAGCCAAGACTTTAAAAAAAAATAAAGCTTTGGTTTGCCAGTTTGACCACGTTTCGCATTTACTGCTGCTCTTGTGCTGCTGTCTGAAAAGCATTTGCAACTGCTGGCCTCTTCTCTTCTGTAATGAAATGAAATAAATAGGGTTTTTAAATACAACTTCAGGAATGATCCCAGGTAAGTGGGGATCTTGTGCGTAGATGTTTCTGTTTCCACTGGGTTAAACCAAACCAAACCCACCCACGTGGGAAGGTGTGCCTGTCTGCTTAATTCAGAAGGAGTTTTGGAGCCTTTGCAGCAGCTTGCTCCTCCTGGCCTTCTCAGTGGTGGTGTCTCAGGTTACACTCTGCATTGTCTTTAAAGTTGGGCCCTGTGTGTAAATGAATCTTAATTGCTCTGAACAAGGGATGGTAGGTAGCCTTCCCTGCCTCCTGAATCTTGGCCGTGGCCCGGGGCCGCAATTTGAAAGCTACGTGTGCTGGGGGTGGGTTTTGTCTTCGGTCTGTGCCGAGCTTCAGACAGCAGTTTGTGCTCGGTGTTGCCGTTCCGTGCAGCCAGCTCACGGGGTCCGGGTTAGCGGTGGGGGGCCCGTCCCTGCCTGCAGTTAGCTCTGTGTTGCGCTGTTGTCAGCAGCCGTGCGGTGTCCCAGGCGGCCGCTGCACACGGCTGTGCCGCGTGGGGCCGGCTCCGCAGCCGCTGCCCCGCAGTGCGCCGGCGCTGGCGCATGCGGCCTGACCCTGCGCGCTGGCAGCGGGGCGCGGCGCGGCGCGGGCGGTTTGAAGCGGGATGGAGGAGGCCGCGGGGCGCCGGGCGCCGGCAGCTCCTTCCCCGCGGCTCCAGCCCCAGCCCCGCACGGCCGCTCGTGTGCAGCTGGAGGAGGCGGCGGAGAGCAGCCGCGCGGAGCGGCCCGGGGCCGGGGCCGGGTCTGTCTGCGCTTGGGCGGCTGGCGGCAAAGGAGCCGCGGAGAGCCGGGGCCGACGGGCCGGCAGGTGAGGACGGGCTCGAGGGGCAGCGGCCGCGGCCACACGGCCTTCGGTAGCTGTATCGATCATACCGAAAGTTAGATTACGCCCTCGGCTGCTCTGTGGTAATTGGTGGGTGTTAGTAGATGTCAAAGTCATAGTCTGTAAGGTTTGAGTGGCTTCAGTGCCGCTGGCAAAAGCCATCTTCGGTTTTTCGAGCCAGCGCACAGTGTGTTTTTTCAAGGTAACGTGCGTTTCTGTAAAGAACACGAAGTAAATAACTCGATAAGAGTGTTATGGCTTGCCCCTGCATTTGCGTGAGTTGCAGTCCGAGTGGTAATGCGTCCGTTCTGTGTCTTAAAGTAGTTTTATGAGAGCCACCGCGGTTTGGTAAGTATTAACGGTAACTAAGCGCGCTTTGTACAAAAGCAGTTTGTTTCTCGTTGTTTCGTGCGTTGAGGTTTCAAGCATAGCACAACACAGCTTTCTCAGCCTGCTCACGTAGCGTGTGTCAGATGAGAAACAAGCTCTCTGTCCCTTCTGACTCCTGATAACCAAGTTTGAACTTTAACCGATGCAATAGCAAGTGGTCTAATCTGTAAGGTTTTGCCAAGCAATTTATTACTGCTTGCATGCTGCACTCAGATGGTTGTTACAGATGTTAATATACAAATTCTAATACTGCTGTTTGAAGTAATTTGAAACAGTTCAGCATGTCGGAGACTTTCAGTGGTTTCTCAGCATACGTTTTGTCCTCAGTGTTCAGAGACGTTTCAGAGTAGTGAAGATGCAGATCTACCTTCTGCTGACCTCGTGCTTTTGGTACTATTCTGTGTTATGTTGTTTTGCAGCCATGCCCTGTGCTTCTCTTCCAGCAGCGATGATGAATTTGAAAACTGTAAGTAGTAACATGTTATTTTGTTTTCTGAAAGGGTATGAGGACACGCTTCCATCTGCTCACAGTGAAGTACTTTTTTTTGCTTGTTTTTCTTTCGTCATTGCTGCTGTAAAGCCCATTTTCTCTTTATAGTGCAGTGTTGGTAGCTCTGTGCCACAGTGAGTGTTCTTGACTCTCATGTCTCAATCTTGGATGCAGTCTGCTTTGCACTATCTTTTCTTGATGCCTCAGTTTTGTCTGTTCCCTGTCACTCATTCCCCTTCCTGCTCGATCCACAGAGCATCTTTGAATAAACATTTTCTTGAGGCAGTCAGTGTTCCAAACACATCCGAAACACTCACAGTTTCCTCTTACGTTTCATGACGTTTGCTTCGTGAGTCTGAAATCAGTTGGAGGGGGGTGCTTTTGGCTTTTTATAGTGGTTTAAGGTCTTGGTGAAATGGAATTGAATGCTAAATTTTACATGGTGACTTTTGCTGTGCAAAACTTCTTGTCTTTATGTTTAACCTGTGCATGTAAAACCTGGTATTTTAATTTTTGGAGATCTCATTAATAGTTACA